>CM076570.1:1254662218-1254951001 GCA_034641835.2 Pinus albicaulis
GGGTCAAGCCTTTTAAAGTATTCAATTCAAAAGAAATACCAAGTTAACTTTATATTTTAACACAAAACTCCTTTTAATAATTTAATTAACCATCGGGAGTGTTAGACTCCTATACCAATAGGTTTCATTTTTCATGATTGTCTTGATTGAACTATGGAATATGTTCAAACCTTCTTTCTTGAGCAAAGGTGTTCCATATTCTTGAAAAACCAAAAAATCAAATAATTTAAAAATTTAAAAAATGTAAAGAGGGTATACCCTAAAAGAAAAATCAAAGGGTAAGAAAAATAAATTGGTCAAGAAAAGGAAAGAAATGAACCCCAAGCAAAAATAGACCAAGGAAAGTGTGCAAATCCAAATGCCACTACTGTTTCATTTTTGTAAATAAGCAATTGTGTGCAGCTTGTCAAACCTTTGCCACAATTCATGAATAAGTCAAACTGTTTAAACTTGGCTTACTCATATTTCAATTTCATGTTATAGAATAGAGAATAAATACCTGACTAAACATTTAATCTTAAGATAAGCAGATAGGTAGAGTGAATAAAAGGTGCCTGTCACCAATCCTCGAGCTCGGATAATAAGGGTAGAATTAGATAGATTTTCTTTGTAAAAAGAAAAGATTGATAAGGGTTTGCAAGTCTAAATGCACCCTAATAAAGAAGAGAAAATGGTAGTAGTAGATAGGGTAGGTAGATGGTTGCAAAGTTTTATCTGATGAATGATGCTGCTACATGTTTTTGATCCTTTACTTTCATCACAAATACCGAAACACGAATACACCTGGGTATAAAAGAAAATCACAGCAAGCAAAGTCAAAATCTTTAACTTCCCTCATCACTTTTCCCTTAAAGTCTTACTAATTTCCCCCAAAGTACTAGGGTACTTGGAGATCAAAAGGGCTGAAGGCATTTCCTTGACTTCTGGAGGGACCGGACCCTCGGCCTGATGATCAAAAAGACCTAAGTACTTGAGATAATTCATCATTATAATCATCCATCTTTAACCTTGTCCTAAGTAAAATCCTATTTTACTTAGGAAAATCATGTAAAATTCCACAAAAATCCCTCAAAATAACCTATTATTCTAAGTTCAAGTGTTGAAGATGAGATATTGCAAATTACTTAAAAAATTATCACTTTCTTAGATGTGCAAAGTGTTTTGAGTTCCCTTGTCCCTTGGTCATATTAATGTTTAACTCTATTTTACTAAATCCCTAGTCAAATGCCCTATCCTAAGTATAATAACTCCTTTTATATAAATATCCCAAAAAACCCTCTATTATAAAGTTTAGCCAAAGTATTTATTCCCCCATGCATTCGAATAAAAACCCATTATACAAGCCCTTTGGTTAAAACATAGCATTATACATTAGTCCCACCCCTATGATAAATTAAATACATTGATTAATTTGTCATATAATAAAAATATCGAAATAAACGTTTAAACATATAATCCTATATGTTTAATACAAAAAGGATAAAAACCCGAAGTTTTGTTTTTAAACCAAAACCTTGGAAAAATCCCATGCCAACGTGGCTCATCCACCTGGCATCCCACTCGACATTTCAAACACAATTAAAACCCGCGCGCACAATTCCTTACCCCGACCCTTTATAACCATGGAATTAGTTAATTATCTGAATTAATTAATAACCATACTCTCTGCCTATTATACGCCCCCCAGGATGATTAATAAAGTTAATAGTGTTTAAAACCCCGCCGGGCCCGCGCAATAACTATCCCACCATCTCTCCGTATTTTCCACCGTTGGATCACCCCACCACAGATCGACACTCCACGGCGATTCCGCTACCCATCCTTCGTCAGAGTTTTAACGCGCGGGGACTTGGTGGTTTTCAAATAGTTCACCTGCCACGCGTCAAAGATCCAATGGAATCGCTGCCCACTCATCTAATACCATTCTCGTCCATAAGCGGTGCGGGATCACCGCTTACCGCTTACCGCTTACCGCTTACCGCTTACCGCCCGACCCTGCCCACGTCAGCTCGTACTAGTATGACGTCACTCCTCAAAAAACTAAAAATCCCTTTTACTTGTAAATAAAACCAATTTTTTGTGTTTTTCCCGTTATTTTCGTTATTGAAAACGACTGCGCCTTCTGCTACGATTTTCAAATTTCCGCTGAAATTTACTGTGCTATCTGATTTCGGTCCAAGATTCCGCTGCACCTGTGTTCAAGTACCCTCCTGCCATCGCCTGATACCTGTCAAAAGTCAGTTTTCCTCCAAGAACAGGTATTTATCTTATAGCGCTCAGAAATTCCAAAAGAAAGTCTGTTTTCCTCATTTTTCGCTGAATCAGTGTTTAAATCATATTCCTAAGATCATTCCCTGAGTTTTACGACTGTAAATTGTTCCCTTGAACTTGCAATTGTGCCAATTTCCTTCAGTAAGATCAAAATCACGCCCGACCTGTGAAGAAAACCAGAAACCTCCGTTTTGAATCCACAAGAACCAAAATGGAGGCCCCAGCAGCTTTGAATATAACTCCACTGAATGCCCCTCACCGTGAGTTGGAATATTTACCTTTGGTAGATAAAGATTTCCAAATTAAAGACTTGCATTTTGATGAAATTCCCCTTTTGAGTTATTGTCGCTGCAGAGACGAATACTCAAAGGGGCAAGATCTCATTGGGTTGTGGGAATCCAATCTCCCAAGGTATCTTATCCCTTCAGTCATTTTTTTCCCAGAAATCATCCACTATTGCCATTCAAACTATGATCCCACTCAAAGGGCTGTAATAGCTCCTGATCAGAGTGTTCTGTTTCCCATTACTCCCCAGGCTATCAATGCAATGCTACACTTTGAACCAGACCAAGAACTAGCACCATTGTCTATGGAAGAATTGATTGAGAAGATTAGGCAATTAACCCCAGAAAAGTTAAAATCCATGTGCTAGAATTTCATGTTGCTTGAACATCAACCTAAGGGGTCTCCTCCCTATGGTTTTTATTATTTCAATAAATTGGGAAGGCTCATCATAAATATGATATCTTTTGTCTTGGGATTCAATACTAGTGAATATGTGGATGAAATAACACTGGTTTTACTATCTATCTTTACTCCTGGGCAGCCTCCTGAAGTTAAATATGACTTTTCCTCTTTCATAGCCAATAAGATCCATGATCAGTTCATGAGGCTAGATGATGAGAAAGTTTTCAAATATTCCTCAGTTATTTATCATCTCATTATCTTCTATCAATCAGAAAAGTTTCCTTTCCCTGTTAAAAAGCATGATGCCAAGGGAAACCCCAGGTCAGTTATATTTTGGTCTCCCATAATTCATTCTTCCTCTGATTCTCCCTATTCCTACACTGAGTTCATTGATCAGTTTGTATATCCTGCAACAACCTTGTTGACAGGAATTCCCCCCCCAAGGCTCAGTAATGAAATAAAGAATACCTTGCAGCTTTCAAGGACTTATAAAGTTGGAGATTGGTATTTATATCAAAACCATACAGTCATCAGAATTTATGGATGTGAATTACATCCATTCAAGTTGCCAAGATATGTGCCCATGAGGATTTTTGCCTTGGAATATTTCAGGCAAATGAATAATTCAGATGTGATCCATTTTTGTAGTGTGAAGAAGAAAGCCCAACTAAGGATCAAAAGTCAATTAGGTCCTTTCATCTGCAACTCTAGGGAGGTCGAACGAGAGGCAGAAAATATATTACAAAGCAAGTTCCAAAGAACTTTTCGTTGGGTTCCTTATGACCCATTTGGTTTTATTTGTGAAAAGAGATTAAAGAAAAAATCATCCCCTTATATACACCACAATATTCCTGAACTAGAACAATATGCCAATCAAGATGAATGGGTTGAAGGAACACTTGTTGAGGAAGAAAGTGAAGCTGACAAAATGAACAAAATTATGAAAGATCTCGAGAAGAAGTATGACCTAGAATCTTGTGGTCAAGTGCAGGTACCCCACATTGGCACTTCTTCAGCAGAAAATCTACAGCAGACATTACAGGAAGGCAGTCCACCAGTGGCAGCAGAACCAAAAGGCAAGGGAAAGGAACCTGAAATTCAGGTCATTGAAACTTTGGTCATGGCAGAGAAACCACAAACTTCCAAAGCACCTGAACAAACCCAAGTTTCTCCCACTCCAGTAAAGCAGCCTGAAGTTTCAGAATTACAAACTCCATCCAATATGGAGATAGGAAAGAAAAGGCAAGTTCCAGATACCACACCTCCTAAAGAGTCCTTAGGAATACACCAAGCCAAAAAACATAAATCAGATCCACTTCCAGATGTGGAAATCATAGATGAAGTGTTTGATGATGGAAGGGAAGACAGTCAACTAACTGGCATAGTTAGTGAAACAAACACAGGACAGAAAGGAAAAGCTTTACAAAAGCAATTAAGTACTGAGGTATCCTCTTTCAGACCACCAAAAACAGATACAGGGGATATTAAAAGAACCTTCATTAATATTAAAGCAAAGAATGATCCATTAAAAATGAAGGTATATGATCAATATATGAAAATGGCTCCCCATAATCAGGAAAGGTTAATGTCAGCATTTGACATGTCACAAGGCAAAATGATAACGAGCCACTTCAAGTCAAAGGTGCCAAAACCCATTACTGCAGCTGACTACATCAGAAAAAATTTTGAGGTTCTGGCAAAGGACATTCATCCTTTGGACCAGATAGAGCTACACAGACAAACTGGGGAAATGGTCTATTCCACTCTTACCAATAAAGCCATGGCAGCTCTAACACTGCAAGATTCTTTGAATAACACAAGCGCCCAATTGCAAATTGAAAAGGCCTCTTCTCAGGCCAAAGATAACAGAATAAAGTCTTTGGAAGACATAATCATTGGCTTGGGTCACAACCCCAAAGACATTAAAAGTGTTGAGGCACGAGAAGAAGAAAGATGATGACATAATTGTGACCGAGAAAGCAATTAAATTACAAACCCCTCAAGAAATCCCTGCATCAAGAAGTTCCTAAGGGGAATTCACAGAAGAAATAATGAGTTGCTCCTAAATATGACCTGGAGTTTAACAAGTGAAACAAAGAGAAGGAACTGGAAACAAGCTTTGCAGAAAAGGAAGCTATCGAAGCAGTATCCGATTGCTTAAGTCGTTCAACCACAGTACTACAACAGCAGTCGCGTAAAACACACCATCCCAGTAAACACTTCGGTTTGAGTTCCATGAATTAATAAAATAAATGAAAGTCACAACTACAATGTTGCACTAAACCACGAAATTGAAATTAAAATTGGAGGAGAAATATGATACATCTATTAAGACAAAGTCATTACAACACCATGAAATAAAAAGGTTAGAAAAATTGGTTCAGGCTTTGGAGAAGGACCTTTCATTAGAAAAGCCTTTAAAGGAAATAAATGAAATTCTTTGGGGTAGTATCATTGAGTTAATAAAGGGTATTTGGCCCTCTGTTCAAGCTATTTTTGAACAAAATGATTTGGTTAAAATAGCCCAAGAAGAAATATACAGGACAAGAAATGAATTAAGAGGCAGGCCTGAGCAGGCCAATCAGCTTATTCAATTTTTGAACACCCGGACAAAGCAACAGCTTGCAGTGTTAGGGATTGAGGACAGGACCGGTGCAGTTTTGGAAATAAAGAGAATTTTCATCAAAAGAACTTTCATGCAGAATTTAGAAAGGAAGTGCGCAGACATTTTGTTTGATATCAATATTTTCAGAGAGAAATTTCAAGCTTTGATGGACAATGGATTACCAAGTCCTATGCTCTCAGACGATCAAATAATGGACTTAGAAACCTATGTAAAGAAAATAAATGCTCATGCTCAACATACAGTTGCTTGTTCTACCAGTTTGCCAGAATCGACATTACCAACAGGGAGAAGTATCTATGATAGAGTAAGGAATTTATTTCATCTGGAACATGAAATAAGGTATCTGTTTCCTAATGAACCCACCTTTTACAAACTCACAGAAGTAGATGAAACATTGAGAAAACTCAAAAGGACTATGATACCAGATAATCAATGGTGGAAAGAAATGTTGGAAATTCTATAAAAGTTATTTTCAGGATAAGAATTTTATCTTTACTATCAGATAAATGATAAAAATGAGTACGGATGAAAGAGTATCAGTTACACAGGTTAAAGAGTATCCGTAAAGACAAAGAGTATCAAGCAAGCAAAGAAATTACTCCAAAAGACAGCAACGAGCCCTTTTTCAGCACGTACCTCCAGCACATCCACAAAGAAAGGAAACAGCGCATCAGTAGTTACTTATTATTCTATCTACGAGACCATCTGTCTCATGTTTACTTGTAAATTAATCCTTAGTCACCCCAAAATATGGGCTAGGATAGTGTGAGATATTTTCAATTATTTAGTGTATAAGTAAACCCTCAAAGAGAGTGTTGAGGGTGGATTCTATTACTTTGTTGTAACATTGAGATTTTCGGAATAAAAGCATTTTGGAGAAATTTTTCGTGGCTTACTGGATGACGATTTAAAGCACTGGACTTGTTGCAGGATTCATGTGTTGGACTACAGTTCAATAAGTCTTTCTACCCTTTGTCTGAAGTTTTATATTAGTTTATAATATCATTATATCCATTTCTGAATAATTTACATAAAGGATTGAATCATAATTTACTTAATTGTACTCTGATTTCAGATGTGATTGTTCTTAATGTTTTCCTCTAAATTAGTTATAAGCATGAATTCTTAAATGCTCTTGCTTTGCTAATTTAAACATTGTTGATTACTATAATAAAGAATTATTCATTGCTCTTTGTTTGTAGTCATCTCATTTCTTTATTTTGAACATGGTGAAAGATTCTTAGCTGCCTTTCATCCCTTCAAGATCATTCCATCCACTTTAAATTTTAAGGATTGTTCTCTATCTAGCTATCTTTCCCTGTAAAACCATCTTGTGTTTAGAATATAAATCCAGTAAAGCCATCCTTTGACTCCATGGCCCAATGGACTGAAAACTTTCAACCTTGCCCTTAGTTTAAGGATTCCACCATTTTTCAAAACAAACATCTTGGATCTATAACTAGCCTAAAACCTTCCAAGAAAAAAGATAAATCATAAAGAGAGAGCCCTCTCTGGATGCAGATTGGCTAGATTCTGCATCTGAAGGTTGGTTTGTGGTTACCTCGGGTATACTTTCCTCTTACACAACTTCTAGGAAAACCTGAGTGATAACATAGTGGCGACTCCACTGGGGATCTGAATCATTTTATTGATACTATTGTTTGATTTATAAGCTATAGACAGAGTCTAAAGATCAGCCAGGTATCCTTTGAAATTGCTTTTGCTCTGCAATTGCAAAAGTAAATAAAGGCTGCTTCAGTCCATCTCTGATTTAGCTTATATACTGAACTTTAGTTTCAAAATATTCAATCAGATTCTCTAGTTTAAACAAATCTTTGAGAAAATTTTAATCATACATCATTATTTCTTGAAGAATTTGTAGAATTTGTATTTATTCTTTCAATTAAAATTAAAAATCCAAAAAACACATAATCTAGGAAAACTGGCTTCAGAAAGGATTCAACATACTAGGTCAAACCCTGACCCTAATCCACCACCAATATTTGAAAATCCAAATCTGATTCCTAGGATTCTTAGAAGACAAGGAAGTCAAGAAAGTTCTGAAAAAGGAAGTCAGGAAAGTTCAGGAAGTTCTAGACCACTTTCTAGATCTGCATCTTGTCCTGTGAAAATTATATATATTGATGACATTCCTTTTGATGCACGATTTGAAACATCTTTATTTGTGAATTTTTCTGAAATTGAATTATCCAGATTAGTTCCAGATCCATTGTTCTTTGAAGATTTACAATACAGATTTGTTTCGCATCATCTTGACAGAGAATTACATAACTCTATTTAGACTGAACAAACCTTTGAAGAAAGTTCAAACATCTCTGTAATTACTAAAGCATCTCCAAGTTCAGTCACTTTTTCTCAAGCTTTTCAAACACCTGTCACCCCTTCTACTCCTCCATCTCCTCCTGCCAGACCATCAACTCCTATTACCCCACTTTATCTTCCAATGGCCAATCGATACGCCCCTTTACAGCTACCAGCCAACCCTTCTGCTTTGCCCCAAGATTACCAGAGTAAGATCACACCTTTTGATGGATCAGGTACTTACACAGCACAACAACACACCAAAAGGATGACTGATTACTTTGAGTTCTATGAGATTGATACTGATAATGTCCGAATGAGAATTTTCGTTCAGAGTCTTACTGGAGAAGTTAGGACATGGTTTAGGGCCTTAGCTCCAAATACTATTGCTGATTTACCAGCTTTATATAGGACATTTTTGAACAGATGGGAGAAGAAGAAGGACCCCCTTCAGATCCTGTCAGAGTTCGAAAAATTAAGAAGAAGACCTAACGAAACAGTACAAGATTACATCATTAGATTCAATGAAGCATATAATGCAGTTCCTCAAAACCTAAGACCCCCACCTGACTCTGTATTGGTTAAATTTCCAGATGGTTTTGATTCTGACATAGCTTATTCCCTCAGGGAAAGAGCTCCCCAAACACTAGAGGAAATGCAAAGCATAGTGGTGAGTGTAGAAGCAAATCTGATAGAAAAACGAGCTAGAGCAAGAGCAGAGAGAAGAATGCCTATGAATGAAGAACCTTCAGCTTTTGAAAAGAAGCTGGATGCAATCATTAAAGGTATGGAAAGATTAGGAGACAGAGTGGAGACCATTGAAAGAAAATCTTCTACTGATAATCAGAATGTTGCAAGAAACCCAAACTTTAGGAGAAATCTGAATCAAAATATTGGAAAGAATGTCCCTGACCAAAACATTAGGCCACCTTTCCAAGAAAACTTCGTTGAAGGTTCAACTTCTGAAGAACCTACAGAGGATGTAGAAATAAACAATGTAACTGATGACAAAAATGAACCAGAAGTCTTCCTATCCCAGGATGATCAAGAGAATCACATCCTTGAAACATTCCAAACTCATTCAGGTGAGACTTTTGATTTCAAGGAAGGCTATGACACAGCAATCTATGAAGTCCATAAACAGTATAATTTGAGAAGTAGACGGATTGATGTGCCAGAGAATAGCAAACAGAAAAATGCAAAACAAAATGTCAAAGGTAAAGGTAACATTCCCCCTGTACAAAACATTCCCCAAGTACAAATTTTATCTAGGATAACTCCCAGTTCTTCAAATCCAATAATTGAAGATGTCTCTGAAAACCAACCAATCAATAAAAAACAATATACTCCTTTTCCTCCTGTGGGAAATGCAGAAGAAATAGTAGAAGTTAGTTCAGATACCCCTTCAAAACAAAATTTCATTCATGAAAAAGAGAAAAACATTGAAGACCCAAAAAATAGAGAAAACCCAACTGTGCAAAACACTAAAACTCAAACGGAAAAACCTTTCAATCTAGAGGCTGAAATAGGCAAACTAAAGATAGTTGTTCCTTTATCAGAATTGGCTAAACATGATGTCTATAGAAGTCAGATTACCAAGTCCCTGAACATTAACATTACTGGATTGGATGATTCAGTAAACATTCTTGATGATCAACCCAAACTTCTTTTTGGCCCTGAGGTTAATGGCAAACCAGAAAGTGGAGGGACTCCTCCATTCTATGTAAGCCTAAATGTTCATGACAAGATACTTCATAATGCAATGCTTGATTCTGGAGCATCTCACAATTTGATGCCAAAAGCAGTAATGGAAAGATTAAATCTAGATATTACCAGACCATACAAAGATCTGTTTTCATTTGATTCTAGTCAGGTAAAATGTTTAGGTTTGATTAAAGATTTGTGTGTTACTTTGGTACAATACCTTGCTAAGTCTGTTTTGATGGACATAGTAGTGGCTGATATTCCACCTAAATATGGTATGTTATTGTCTAGATCTTGGGGTGCTAAACTTGGAGGATCTATTCAATTGGACATGTCATATGCAACTATTTCAGTATTCGGTCAGCCTAAAAGGTTATATAGAGAAACCTTGATGAAGTACTTAGTCAGTAGCCATGAGAAGCCTGAAAACTTCCCTGTTTACTCTATACATTCTGATATGGATTCTTTTATTTTATACAACGCTGAGTTGGATCTCCCTACTGAAATAGAAGCTCCAGAATTGGAAACCATGAACAAAACCACTGTTAAAATTGAAGAAATCTCTGAAAATCAAGAAACACCAGATGATCAAGAAATACCTGAAGAAACTAAACAACTAGCTCCTGTCAAGAAACATTTTAAAACAATTGATGAAGATTATGAACATGAAATTCTATGGCATTTAGAGTTTGATGGCTCAGTAAAAAAACTAGGGGCAGGAGCTGGGATTTGGTTACATAATGTTGAAAATAATCATGCAGAGGGTCATGCTTATAGGTTGAATTTCAAATGCACCAACAACATGGCAGAGTACGAAGCTCTTTTATTAGGGCTTAAACATGTCAAGAAGTTGGGAGCTATTAGGGTATCAATCATAGGAGATTCCAAACTAATCATTCAACAAATTAAAGGAGAATGTTCAACAAAAGACATGAGACTGAAACAATACAGAGAGACAGTTGTGGAAATTCTCAACACATTTCTACAAGCTCAACTTGCCAAGATTCCCAGGAAACAAAATTTGCATGCTCACAGTTTAGCAATGTTTGCTAGTACATGTAAATTACCCTTTGATCCTAATCATTAGTTTTCAGCTGAGATAAGACATAGGCCTGCTATACCAGACAATCTTTTGAATTGGCAAGTATTTGTTAATAACAATCAAATCAATAATTTTTTGACACTTCGAAATGAGTTTTATAACTGTAATATAGATGAAGACTTGACTATTGATGAATTTGATCAAGAAAAAGAACAAAAAATAGAGATTTCAAGAGAAAATGCAATTCATATGCTGCACCCAACCACATTCACAGAAAAAGACATACAGAATTTGAAACACATAGAATCTGATGAGATCATAGAAGATGAGACAGAAATCATTAATTTAAAAGATAATCATTTGCCCAAAGGATTGACTCCTTTGGAAGACCTGTTTGATTCAAATGATATTCCATTTAGACCTAAAATGGAACCTGTTAAGGCTGATATGGAAGAATGCAACTTAGGAACCCCAGAAAATCCTAAAATGGTTAAGTTGTCCGAATCTCTTCCACAAGATCAAAAGGTCAAATATGTTGAACTATTGAAATAATTCCAGGATGTTTTTGCCTGGAGTTATGAAGATCTGAAATCTTATGATACATCCATCATTCAACACACTATACCTTTGAAACCAGATCAGAAACCTTTCAAACAAAAGCTTAGAAGAATAAATCATGTTTTATTACCTTCAATTGAAAAGGAAATCAAAAGAATGTTTGAAGCAGGGATTATAGCTCCTATCAGATTCTCAGAATGGGTTTCTAACCTGGTACCAACCAGGAAGAAGACAGGAGAAATTAGACTGTGTGTTGATCTAAGAAATTTGAATAAAGTTTCGTTAAAAGATAACTATCCTTTACAAAAAATGGACCATATTCTTCAAAGGGTAGTAGGATCTTCTAGGATATCTCTATTGGATGGATTTTCAGGGTACAACCAGATTCTGGCTCATCCTGATGATCAGGATAAAACAGCATTTACTACACCATGGGGTACGTTTAAATATGTCAAAATTCCATTTGGGCTCAAGAATGCAGGAGCTACATTTCAAAGAGAAATGGACATTGCTTTTGCTAAAGAGATACATGATTTTCTGGTTATTTATCTAGATGATTTAACTGTTTTTTCTAAAACAAATCAAGAACATTTAGATCATTTAAGGCAAGTATTTATAAAGTGCAGAAAATATGGGATTTCTTTAAACCCTAAAAAGTCATTGTTTGGTTTGGAAGAAGGAAAGCTCTTAGGTCACATTATTTCTAAAGATGGCATTAGGATTGATCCAGAAATAATACAAGCAATTTTACAGATACCTCATCCTAGAAACATAAAAGAGTTGCAAGCATTCATAGGAAAAATTAATTTCTTGAGAAGATTTATTTCTAGTCTAGCTGAATTACTTAGATTTCTTACTAACATGTTGAGGAAAGATTCAAGCATTGACTGGACTGTAGAAGCCAAACAATCATTTGAGGAAATAAAAATGGCTTTAACAAGAACACCAGTTCTTACCAGTCCTAAATTTGACAGAGATTTCATTATTTTTTCATTTGCTTCTGAACATACAGTTGCAGCTGTTTTACTTCAAAAAGATGATCAAGGGTGTGAAAAACCAATAGAATTTTTTAGTAAAGCACTTAGGGATGCATCTTTAAAATACAATATTATGGAGAAACAGGCTTTTGCATTGGTAAAAGCAATTAAATATTTCAGAGTTTACATATTATATTCTCATGTGATAGCTTATGTGCCTAATGCTGTAGTTAAAGATATTTTGACTCAAGATGGCATTGAAGGTAAACGAGGTAAGTGGATAGCTACCATTTTAGAATATGATATTGAGATTAAGCCAACAAAACTCATAAAAGGCCAAGGTTTAGCTCAACTAATGACTGAAACTAATTGCCAAGCCTTGGATATCAACGAACTGGATAACGAGCAGGAGATGGCGACTGCCCAGATCAGTCAAGCTTTCTTAGATTCACCCTGGTACACTGATATCATTCATGTTTTATTAAACCTGCAAGCTCCTCCAGGGTTTTCCAGAATGAAAAGAAGATTTTTAAAAATGACATCGTTGAAATATTGTATTCTAGATAGCACTCTATTTTGGAAAAATCATGAAGGAATCTTGTTGAATTGTCTATTAAAAGATGAAACTAATAAAGTTCTTAATGAATTTCATGCAGGGGATTGTGGAGGACATCTCTACTAGAAATCAACTGCAGACAAAATCCTAAGGGCTGCTTTTTACTGGCCAACTTTATTTTCTGGTGTTAAGAAATTTGTAACAACTTGTCATAAGTGTCAGATATTTGAGGGTAAAAGAAAGTTGTTACCTTTGCCTTTAAAACCAATTTCCACAGAAAGACCTTTTCAACAATGGGGATTAGATTTTATTGGAGAAATTCATCCCCCTTCTTCAGGTCAACACAGATGGATTTTAACTACCACAGACTACTTCACTAAATGGATTGAAGCTATCCCATGCAGACAGGCCAATGATTCAGTGATTATAGGGTTTTTAGAAACTAACATACTTTCAAGATTTGGCTGTCCAGAAAAGATTATAACAGATAATTCTGCTGCATTTAAGTCAAAGAAAATGATTAGTTTCTGTAGTAAATATCATATTACTTTAGGTCATTCAACAGCTTATTACCCTCAGGGTAATGGACTAGCAGAATCCTCCAATAAAAGCCTTATCAATATCATCAAAAAGTTATTGGAAGAAAACAAAAAGAATTGGCACAAGAAACTGACCAATGCATTGTGGGCAGACAGACTTACAACTAAGAAATCAATTGGGACTAGTCCATATGAATTAGTTTACGGCATTGAAGCAAGATTCCCATCATCTTTAGGAATTCCTGTTATGAAATTACTTCAGGAAGCTCAAGTGGAGCCAAATGACATTCAAAGAAGAATTAATCAAACAATCCACCTGCAACAAACCAGGGAAGAGGTATACCAAAGATCACAAGTCTTGCAGGAAAAGCTAAAGAAAATTTTTGATAAAAGGACTAAAGCAGAAGATTTTCAACTAGGTGATAAAGTCCTAAGATGGGATTCTAGAAGAGAAGAAAAAGGGAAACATGGAAAATTTGATTTCTTGTGGAAAGGGCCTTACATTATTCATGCCTTGCAGGGGAACAATACATACTTTTTGAAAGATATGGACAATTCAGAAGTTGAAGAAGGACCAGTCAATGGTCGAATTCTCAAGCATTATTTTGATCCCATTTACTAGAATATTTTGATTTTTCTAACTTGTACATAATATATCCTTTTTTTAATGCAGTTTGGATTGGATGGTGACTTCTTGAAGTTGAAGCCCGAAGTGAAGGCCCTAAGCTTCAAAAGTTTCACTATCATATGTAAAATAAAAGCTACCAGGAGAAGGAGATTACATAATTCAGTTTGAAGACGTGTTTAGGCATCTGACCTGCTGTTCTTGACTTTCCACAAGGAAAAGCCATCCCCAAGTGGAGCCAGTGTTAGACTCCTATACCAATAGGTTTCATTTTTCATGATTGTCTTGATTGAACTATGGAATATGTTCAAACCTTCTTTCTTGAGCAAAGGTGTTCCATATTCTTGAAAAACCAAAAAATCAAATAATTTAAAAAAATGTAAAGAGGGTATACCCTAAAAGAAAAATCAAAGGGTAAGAAAAATAAAATGGTCAAAAAAGTGAAAGAAATGAACCCCAAACAAAAAATAGACCAAAGAAAGTGTGCAAATCCAAATGCCACTACTATTTCATTTTTGTAATAAAGCAATTGTGTGCAGCTTGTCAAAACTTTTGCCACAATTCATGAATAGTCAAACTGTTTAAACTTGACTTATTC
This sequence comes from Pinus albicaulis, assembly GCA_034641835.2. Lineage (NCBI taxonomy): Eukaryota > Viridiplantae > Streptophyta > Pinopsida > Pinales > Pinaceae > Pinus > Pinus albicaulis. The sequence continues at coordinate 1,254,676,724 of CM076570.1, forward strand.
ATATTTCAATTTCATGTTATAGAATAGAGAATAAATATCTGACTAAACAGTTTAATCTTGGCAGATAAGTAGATAGGTAGAGTGAATAAAAGGTGCTCAACAGTTCAATTTGAGCCCTTGGATGTAATAAGGGTAGAAATAGATAGATTTATCATGTAAAAAGAAAAGATTGATAAGGGTTTGCAAGTCTAAATGCACCCTAATAAAGAAGTGAAAATGGTAGTGTCAAGTAGATAGGGTAGGTAGATGGTTGCAAACTTTATCTGATGAATGAGGGTGCTACATGTTTTTGATCCTCTACTTTCATCACAAATACTGAAACAGGAAATACACTGGAAAATCACAGCAAGCAAAGTCAAAATCATTAACTTCTCTCATCACTTTCCCCTTAAGTTTTACTAATTTCCCCCAAAGTACTAGGGTACTTGGAGATCAAAAGGGCTCAAGGCATTTCCTTGACTTTTGGGGGGACCGGACCCTCGGCCTAATGATCAAAAAGACCTAAGTACTCTAGATAATTCATCATTATAATCATTCACCTTTAACCTTGTCCTAAGTAAAATCCCATTTTACTTAGGAAAACTATGCAAAATTCCATAAAAATCCCTCAAAATAACTTACTATTCTAATTTTAAGTGTGGAAGATGAGATATTGCTATATACTTCAGAAGTTATCACTTTCTTAGATGTGCAAAATATTTTGAGTTCCCTTGTCCCTTTGTCATATTAATGTTTAACTCTATTTACTAAATCCCTAGTGAAATTCCTTATCCTAAGTATAATAACTCCTTTTATATAAATATCCGAAAAACCCTCTATTATAAAGTTTAGCCAAAGTATTTATTCCCCCGTGCATTCGAATAAAAACCCACTATACAAGCCCTTTGGTTAAAATATAGCGTTATACATTAGTCCCGCCCCTATGATAAATTAACTACATTGATTAATTTGTCATATAATAAAAATATCGAAATAAACGTTTAAACATATAATCCTATATGTTTAATACAAAAAGGATAAAAACCCGAAGTTTTTTTTTAAAACCAAAACCTTGGAAAAATCCCATGCCAACGTGGCTCATCCACCTGACATCCCACCCGACATTTTAACTTTAATACCCGTGCCCAACAAAACCCCGCCACGACTTCGTTTTCCATTATATGATGGGATTAATTAGTTATCTGAACTAATTAATAGCCTTCCACCCACCAATCAAAAGCCTCCCGGGGTGATTAGATTAAACTTTAATTGTTTTAAAAACCCGCCGGGCCCGCACGATAAAACTCCGCCATCTCCTAGTATTTTCCACCGTTGGATCACCCCTTCACCGATCGATGCTCCACGTCAATTCCGCTACCCATCCTTTGTCAGAGTTTTAACCAGCGGGGGCTTGGTGGTATTTTAACAATTCATCATCCACGCGTCAAAGATCCAATGGAATCGCTGCCCTCCCGACTAATACCACCTTCGTCCAAAAGCGGTGCGGGGACTTACCACTTACCGCCCGGCCCCTCCACACGTCAGCCCGTACATTGATGACGTCACTCCTCGAAAAACTAAAAAACCATTTTAACTTGTAAATAAAGCCAATTTTCATGTTTTTTCCGTTATTTTCGTTATTAAACGCAACTGTGCTCTCTGCTACAGTTTTCGAATTTTCATTGAAATCCACTGTTCCATTCAATTTCGCTCCATAAATCCGCCAGACCTGCGTTCAAGTGTCCTCCTGCTACCGTCTGTTACCTGTTAAGAACCAGCTTTCTTCCAAGAACAGGTATTTATCCTATTCCGCCCCGAACTGCAAGTAAAACTCTCTGTTCTTTGTTTTTTGCTGAATTAGTGATTAAAACTCATCACTGAGATCTTCCCCAGAGGTTTTAAAACTGTGCAATTGCTCCCTGAACCTACAATTGTGCCAATTTCCTTCAGTAAGATCAAAATCACGCCCGGCCTGTGAAGAAAACCAGAAACCTCCGTTTTGAATCCACAAGAACCAAAATGGAGGCCCCAGCAGCTTTGAATATAACTCCACTGAATGCCCCTCACCGTGAGTTGGAATATTTACCTTTGCTAGATAAAGATTTCCAAATTAAAGACTTGCATTTTGATGAAAGTCCCATTTTGAGTTATTGTCGCTGCAGAGACGAATACTCAAAGGGGCAAGATCTCATTAGGTTGTGGGAATCCAATCTCCCAAGGTATCTTATCCCTTCAGTCATTTTTTTCCCAGAAATCATCCACTATTGCCATTCAAACTATGATCCCACTCAAAGGGCTGTAATAGCTCCTGATCAGAGTGTTCTGTTTCCCATTACTCCCCAGGCTATCAATGCAATGCTACACTTTGAACCAAACCAAGAACTAGAATAGTTGTCTATGGAAGAATTGATTGAGAAGACTAGGCAATTAACCCCAGAAAAGCTAAAATCCATGTGCCAGAATTTCATGTTGCCTGAACATCAACCTAAGGGGTCTCCTCCCTATGGTTTTTATTATTTCAATAAATTGGGAAGGCTCATCATAAATATGATATATTTTGTCTTGGGATTCAATACTAGTGAATATGTGGATGAAATAACACTGGTTTTACTATCTATCTTTACTCCTGGGCAGCCTCCTGAAGTTAAATATGACTTTGCCTCTTTCATAGCCAATAAGATCCATGATTAGTTCATGAGGCTAGATGATGAGAAAGTTTTCAAATATTCCTCAGTTATTTATCATCTCATTATCTTCTATCAATCAAAAAAGTTCCCTTTCCCTGTTAAAAAGCTTGATGCCAAGGGAAACCCCAGGTCAGTTATATTTTGGTCTCCCATAATTCATTCTTCCTCTGATTCTCCCTATTCCTACACTGAGTTCATTGATCAGTTTGTATATCCTGCAACAACCTTGTTAACAGGAATCCCTCCCCCAAGGCTCAGTAATGAAATAAAGAAGACCTTGCAACTTTCAAGGACTTATAAAGTTGGAGATTGGTATTTATATCAAAACCATACAGTCATCAGAATTTATGGATGTGAATTACATCCATTCAAGTTACCAAGATATGTGCCCATGAGGATTTTTTCCTTGGAATATTTCAGGCAAATGAATAATTCAGATGTGATCCATTTTTGTAGTGTGAAGAAGAAAGCCCAACTAAGGATCAAAAGTCAATTAGGTCCTTTCATCTGCAACTCTAGGGAGGCCGAGCGAGAGGCATAAAATATATTACAAAGCAAGTTCCAAAGAACTTTCCGTTGGGTTCCTTATGACCCATTTGGTTTTATTTGTGAAAAGAGATTAAAGAACAAATCATCCTCTTATATACACCACAAGATTCCTGAACTAGAACAATATGCCAATCAAGATGAATGGGTTGAAGGAACACTTGTTGAGGAAGAAAGTGAAGCTGATAAAATGAACAAAATTATGAAAGATCTCGAGAAGAAGTATGACCTAGAATCTTGTGGTCAAGTGCAGGTACCCCAAATTGGCACTTCTTCAGCAGCAAATCTACAGCAGACATTACAGGAAGGCAGTCCACCAGTGGCAGCAGAACCAAAAGGTAAGGGAAAAGAACCTGAAATTCAGGTCATTGAAACTTTGGTCATGGCAGAGAAACCACAAACTTCCAAAGCACCTGATCAATCACAGGTTTCTCCTATTCAGGTAAATCATCCACAAGTTCCAGAATTACAAACTCCATCAAATGTGGAAATAGGAAAGAAAATGCAAGTTCCAGATACCACACCTCCTAAAGATTCCTCAGGAATACATCAAGCCAAAAAACATAAATCAGATCCACTTCTAGATGTGGAAATCATAGATGAAGTGTTTGATGATGGAAGGGAAGACAGTCAACTAACTGGCACAGTTAGTGAAACAAACACAGGACAGAAAGGAAAAGCTTTACAAAAGAAATTAAGTACTGAGGTATCCTCTTTCAGACCACCAAAGACAGACAGAGGGGATATTAAAAGAACCTTCATTAATATTAAAGCAAAGAATGATCCATTAAAAATGAAGGTATATGATCAATATATGAAAATGGCTCCCCATAATCAAGAAAGGCTAATGTCAGCATTTGACATGTCACAAGGCAAAATGATAATGAGCCACTTCAAGTCAAAGGTGCCAAAACCCATTACTGTAGCTGACTACATCAGAACAAATTTTGAGGTTCTGGCAAAGGACATTTATCCTCTGGACCAGATAGAGCTACATAGACAAACTGGGGAAATGGTCTATTCCACTCTTACCGATAAAGCCATGGCAGCTCTAACACTGTAAGATTCTTTGAATAACACAAGTGCTCAATTGCAAATTGAGAAGGCCTCTTCTCAGGCCAAAGATAACATAATAAAGTCTTTGGAAGACATAATCATTAGCTCGGGTCACAACCCCAAAGACATTAAAAGTATTGAGGCATTAATAAAGAAGAAATATGATGACATAGCTGCACTGAGAAAGCAGCTAAAATTGCCAGCCTCAAGGCACCCTCAGACCCAAGAAGTTCTAAAGGGGAATTCACAGGAAGAAATAATGGAGTTGCTCCTAAATATGACTGAGCGACTAAGTGAAACAGAGAAGGAATTGGAACAAGCTTTGCAGGAAAAGGAAGCTATCAAGCAGGCATCCACCACAGAAGCTGCTACAACCACAGGTACTACAACAGCAGGTCAGCAAACACAGCCATCCCAGGTAAACACTTCTGGTTTGAGTTCTGATGAATTAATAAAACAAATGGAAAGTTTACAACTAAGGGTCACAGAACTTCAAACCACGAAATTGCAATTAGTAAAATTGGAGGAGAAATATGATACATCTAAGAAGACAGTTGCTGATAACACCAGGGAAATAAAAAGGTTAGAAAAATTGGTTCAGGCTTTAGAGAAGGACCTTTCATTAGAAAAGCCTTTAAAGGAAATAAATGACATTCTTTGGGGTAACATCATTGAGTTAATAAAGGGCATTTGGCCCTCTATTCAAGCTATTTTTGAACAAAATGAGTTGGTTAAAATAGCCCAAGAAGAAATAAACAGAACCAAAAATGAATTAAGAGGCAGGCCTGAGCAGGCCAATCAGCTTATTCAATTTTTGAACACCCGGACAAAGCAACAGCTTGCAGTGTTAGGAATTGATGACAGGACCGGCACAGTTTTGGAAATAAAGAGAGTTTTCATCAAGAGAACTTTCATGCAAAATTTAGAAAGGAAGTGCACAGATATTTTGGTTGATATCAATATTTTCAGAGAGAAATTTCAAGCTTTGTTGGACAGTGGGCTACCAAGTCCTATGCTCTCAGAGGATCAAATAATGGACTTGGAAACCTATGTAAAGAAAATAAATACTCATGCTCAAAATACAGCTGCTTGTTCTACTATTTTACCAGAGTCAACATTACCAACAGGGAGAAATATCTATGATAGAGTGAGGAATTTATTTCATCTGGAACATGAAATAAAGTATCTGTTTCCTAATGAGCCCACCTTTTACAAACTTACCGAAGCAGATGAGACATTGAGAAAACTCAAAAGAACTATGATACCAGATGATCAATGGTGGAAAGAATTATTGGAAATTCTATAAAATTTATCTTCAGGATGAAAATTTTATCTTTACTATCAGGTAAAAGGATAAAAATGAGTACAGATGAAAGAGTATCAGTTACGCAGGTTGAAGAGTATCCGTAAAGACAAAGAGTATCAAGCAAGCAAAGAAATTACTCCACAAGACAGCATTGAGCCATTTTTCAGCTCTTACCTCCAGCACATCAGTAAAATGAGGAAACAGCACATCAGCAGTTACCTATTATTCTATCCACGAGACCATTTGTCTCCTGTTTATTTGTAAATTACTCCTTAGTCACCCTAGGTTATTGGCTAAGTTAGTGTGAGATTTTTTCAAGTTTTTCTTGTATAAATAAACCCTCAAAGGAAGTATTGAGTGTGGATTCTATTACTTTGCTGTAACATTGAGATTTTCGGAATAAAAGCATTTTGGAGAAATTTATTCGTGGCTTACTGGATGACGATTTGAAGCTCAGGACTTTTTGCAGGATTCATGTGTTGGACTGCAGTTCAATAAGTCTTTCTACCCTCTGTCTTAAGTTTTATATCAGTTTATAATATCATTATGTCCATTTCTGAATAATTTACATAAAGGATTGAATCAGAATTTACTTAATTGTACTCTGATTTCAGATGTGATTGTTCTTGATGTTTTCCTCTAAATTGGTTATAAGCATGAATTCTCAAATGCTCTTGCTTTGCTAATTTAAACATTGTTGTTTACTATAATAAAGAATTATTCATTGCTCTTTGTTTGTAGTCATCTCATTTCTTTCTTTTGAACATGGTGAAAGATTCTTAGCTGCCTTTCATCCCTTCAAGATCATTCCATCCACTTTAAATTTTAAGGATTGTTCTCTGTCTAGCTATCTTGCCCTGTAAAACCATCTTGTGTTTAGAATAGAAATCCAGTAAAGCCATCCTTTGACTCCATAGCCCAATGGACCGAAAACGTTCAAACTTGCCCTTAGTTTAAGGATTCCAACATTTTTCAAAACAAACATCTCGGATCTATAACTAGCCTAAAACCTTCTAAGAACAAAGATAAATCATTAAGAGAGAGCCCTCTCTGGATGCAGATTGGCTAGATTCTGCATCTGAAGGTTGGTTTGTGGTTACCTCGGGTATACTTTCCTCTTACACAACTTCTAGGAAAACCTGAGTGATAACAGCTACAATGTAAGTGTATACAAAATATTAGAAAGCTTGAGTTGTTACATGGTTTTTTTGCTCATGATGTTTATTGTTGATTCTAAATCAACCAATGTATTTGGAATTTCAACTCCATTGATATGTGTTTTTACAACTGGACTTCGTGGATCTAAATATTTTTGTATGGAAATTTTTCCCATCATTATGTCTGCTATTTCTCGTACGAGATGAATTATTTTTATTTCTTTTATTTTTCTTCCCGGTTTCTTCATGTTCAATTCCTTTATTGTTTTAGCTAGAATCAGAATTTACTTGATGGCTTGTAACAAAGCGATTTTTATACAAACATTTTTCAATTCATCTAGAAAATCATAATTAGGCAACGTAAAATGTTTGTCTACCCCTCTATCAACTTGTAATATTTCTGTAAAAGGAGGTGTAGAAGTAGATAATAATGGTTGCTCGACGATAGGAGTTGAGTTTATTGGTTCCTTTTTTTTTTCATTTTCAGAATTTTGGGTTTGGAAGAGATATTCCTTCTTCAAAACTTTTATTGGGCTGTAGAGAATCTTCCTTAGAATTGTCTTCCTCTTGAATGACTATAGAAGGCTCTTTCTTTTCAAATATCCTACCAGATCTAAGTTGAACATCATTAAGTTCTAGAGGAGTAATCATGTAGATTGGAGTTTTTGATTTTGGTTTTGGTTTTGTAGTTGGGGTTGTTGATTTGTCGAGGAATATATTGGGGAGGATATTTTGGATATGATGGATAATATTGATAGTATTGGGAGAATATTCCATACATATTTTTCATCCCCTGAGCCCAAGGTTGAGATTGAGATTATGATTGAGGCTATGGTTGCTGCCAAGAATTCCAGTTTGGTGGGGGCTGAGTATAATTTTGGTTATTAAAGCCTTGAGTTTTTGGACCCTGCCATTGTCTTCTAGAGACAAAGCAAAGATATTATGTTGGATTTGAAGCTGTTTCTTCTTGAAAAATAGACTTAAGACCAAGTATTGAAGGACAGATCTTAGTCTCATGAGTTTCTGAACAAATCATACAGGTCTTTATGAATTTTGCGTCAAGAGGAAGTTATCTTAAAGCATGCTTCTTTCTGCATTTGGGATAATAGCTAAATCATCAGTCTCAGTTTTCTGCTTGCTTTTTAACTTAAGGGTGTCTATCTATTCACTAAGGCTTGCTAAAATGTTCGTTTTAAATTCATCAAGCATGTTTCAAATTTTTTCCCTACTCACTATTCCAGTCGCAGATGTATTTACCCTAGCAAGAGAAGGATCTCTTGTAATTTTCCCAGTTTTTTATTTTCCTTTTGAGAGATGAATACATAAGTCCCCAATGTTAGGTAGTGGGAGTTGAGAGATATCCCCCTTTCCCATCATGTTAATGATGTCTATCCACTCATCTCTAATGGATTTCAAAAAAAGAGCTTTTAAAGTATCTTGATCTAAATTATCCATTTTTTCTCTTTTTATGTTATAGTTGAATATTTCAATTAAATCCTCCAAATTCTCATCCTCTCTTTACATCATTTTAAACACTTCATCCTTTTGATTGATAGGTATGCAATAATCCAAATACCTTTCTAAAAATTCTCTCTTCATATCATTCCATGCTCTGATAGACCGAGTGATTAAAATCGTGAACCATTTTAGAGTTGCTCCTTTCAATATTAAAGGAAAATATTTGAGTTTTTGAGAGTCTTGTAAATAATCATAAGTTCTACACAAGACTTCAAATTCAAACAAAAAGGTTTTAGGATCTTCACTTTTCAATACATGAAATTTGGGAGGACGAAAGGTTAGATATTTTTCATTGTGGCACTTTTATCTTCATCAACTATAGAGAATCTAAAATAACTCTCAATTACCCTATTTCTTCCGCCTCCTTCTGCATTTCCTCTACCTCTACCTCCTCCAAATATTACAATTAATCCATTTAGAATTTCTCCTTCTTCTTCCCCTCCTTCTCCTATTCCTGCCACTATATATTCTTCAGAGCTGATATAAGAGTCAAATTGTAAGGTTAAATATTCTTCATCTAGTTCTTATATCAATGGTATGTTGCAGAAAGGTTTGTCCTCTTCCTCTCCACTAGGAAATTCTAACTCTTCAACTAAAATATGTTCTCCTGTGGAGGTGAAAAAGGTTACTCCTTCTATTGGGGACCTAGGATCTTCTTCTTCTAATACTGCCTCAGAAGATGAAGTAGGCGATCCTCCTAATTGGATTTCTGACCTTAGAACTTCAACAAGTCTATGGCTAGTGAAATATGGAATATGAGTTTGAGATGGAGGTGTATAACTTCTTAGTCTTGGTGGAGTGAGTGGTGTTGTAGGAAATAAACTCCTACCTTTAGCTATGAATCTGCCCCTAGAGTCTCTTTCTCTACACATATCATATTTTAGATGTAAGAAATGAGGTTTCCTAATTACACTTCCCCAGCAATTGCACCAAAATGTTTAGTCAATTTAACGTCTTAAATTTTTTGCATAAATTATCAATCGAGGTTTGTAAACTAATGAAGTGTGGTGCCCTGCATGTGCTTAGTTAACCTTCTTCTTACTTCGTTGTTTTGTATTTTATGTTGCTTTGAGGGTTTTTGTTTTTTGATGTCTAATAATTTTTAATCTAAAACTATGAAAATATTTTAAATGAATCTAATGAATTTTAAGAAGGAATAAAAGGAAGTGTTCCTAAATTAATCTAATCCACCTAAAAATAAATCAAAATAATGTTGGCTTGATAGACTCTAATTTAGAAAAAAGAGCATCTATCTAATGTTATCATTAGTTCTATTCCATGGATCTAACTCTTAAAATTGAGATTTGAATTTCATTGTTTGTCTTAAGTAAAAGCAGAGGACAAAAAAAACTAATATACTTCTAGTTGCTCCAGCATTTAATTTATGAAGTATAACCTCCTTGAGATGATGTGTAAGAAACTATTTGTAATTTAACTTCTAACGTCCTAGAAAAGTAAGTAAGGGATGCAAAGGAAAACATCTACTGTATATTTAGATACTCCAACATTCAATTATGAAGTGTGACCTTCTTGAGATGGTGTTAAGTAACTACTTATACCTAATGATCTATAAAATTAATTAAAGTATGCAGACAGTAACTCAGTAATTGCATTCATTAAACATTCAATTGTTTAGTCTAGAAATATGATTAAAATAATCTCCTTGGAATGACCTTTAGGAATATCAGTGATGCAAGTAAGTGAGGATCTGAAAGAAAAATGTAAAATCATGTAAAAATAAGTGCAAAAAACAAACGTATATTTGAATTTCCCCAACATTCAATGTGAAGTATTACCCTCTTGAGATGCTGTGTAGGAATTCAACTATACCTTAGTTTCTAAATTACTGTAAAGAAATGAAAAATAAATTCAATAACTGTATGAATTAGTCATTCAATCACTGAGTTAAGAATCATCATCATGAAATTACTTTTGAGAACATCCATTTAGACAATTAATTGATAATTCTATTCTAAGGAAATGAATGAAAGAACAATAAGAAAACTAGATAACTGTATATTCTTATTGCTTCAATCTTGATTCAATTTGAAAAAACAGTTATCTTTTTTCACGAAATATTTTAGAAGAACAAGGATTACAGATTTATGTTTTTAAATTTATGCTATTGATCAAAACTGGAATGAAACATTATTCTAATAAGAAAGATAGAATTGATGAAAACAAAGAAATGGAAATTAAACTAAAAACAACAAATGGAAAACCTCCTCTAGTGCAGGGGCCCTTTGCAACTGATTTGGATAAAAATCTAGCTGGTTAAAGGTGAACTTAAGCAATCATCGGAAATGTAAACTTTATATTATGATGGAACGAAGTCTTAATATAGAGTATCAGCAAAAAGCTTAAACTTGAAACTTAATTTCTTAAGTTCTTCTTAGTTCTGTACAACCGGTATTTAAAAGAAAGTACACATAGCTTTCTATGATATAATATTGATGTAGGTGGCTAATTATAGAATTGCAATAGGACTGTTTGACTCTTGATTTTCTACGTTAGAGAAAAGCAAGAGTCCTGCTACTCTCTGCTAACATACTTTGACTATGCCTTTGACCATGATCTTAGGCTTACTTTTCTGTCGATATTGATCGAGTGGATAGGATAAAATCCATGTGGAGATGACTCTAGAAATGCCTATATGGAAAAATTCTCCACTTGACACCTTTAACCTACCAGACCATGAGAGTAGTTATGGAATCCATAGTTAGCTATAGAATAGGCTCCGTTCTATAGCTAAATTGAAAAAATATATTAAAATAACAAGAACATGAAAATATAACATGGCAGTAATTTTAATGCATTCCTTAAGCCAAAACATAACATTTATCATTGATTGGGGAATTTGATCTTATGAGAAAGTAAGGGGAAAAGGTGAGAAAGGATGTCAAGGAGAGGGTAATTCTGAGGTTCAACAATAATTAAAGCTCATATTTAACAGGAAGAGTTTCATGTGTTTGTGTGTGTAAGGTTTCCTTTTTCCCGATGCATTCAATTTGAATTAATCAGAATATACCAAATTCCATTATGCCAGTCATAGCAAGAAATTTTTGGGTGGGTGACATGACTAGCGTCAAATTAGATATATATAAAAATAGTTGGTCTATTTATGACCTTGAAATAAAAAACTAAAAATTTTACATCCTGAAGAAAATAGTAGTAGTAATTTACTACAAAATAAACGAGGTGCATTCCTAATAATATAAATGTCAAGATCACTAGGGAATATTTCCTGCAGGACGAAATTGTGAACTAAAGGTGTACAGTGGTATTATATGGGCCAAATATTCTCCAGTTGGACATAGGTAGTATATTTTTGTATAGTATTATTGGATTGTTACTTCTCAATACATTACTTGAATTTATGTTATCCTTCCCCATTGTTATGAAGGAAATCTAAATCATGAGAGTGATATTCCTTAGGTTTCATATTCTGGTGGAGTCAATACTTAAGTGTTTGAAAATTAATTATGTTGGAATTATTTATTGAGGCTCCAACATGTCAACTACTTTATGGTTAGCATGTATTTGATAAATTTATTGCATGCAAAGTGTTAGAAGAAATATTTTTACAAATAATATTTATTATAAATATGCATAGTAAGAAATAATTTTAGATTATGATCAAGCATATTTTTGGGGAAATATTTGATTGAGAGTGAGTTCAAATAATTATGTGGTTGAACATAGACTAGGGATTCCTATTTCGCAACAATGTCTTCTTTGTTAAGGTAAACAATAAGAGGATCTCTCTAAACCCATTGAATATTATCTTTGCAAATATGTAGCTCATATCTCGGAGTTATATCTATGTGGAGGAGTGGTGGGTATTAGTATTCCTTTTAGTGATGCAATTAAAACCCTAGATACCATTGTAATAAATTCTAAGTTTTCTCTTCCTTCTAATTCATATATAGTGGAAAAAGTTAGGGATGGACAAATAATGAAAATTATAGAATATGAGGTCATACATTCCTACTCATTATATGAAAAAAAATCAATTATTTATATATTTAGTGCGCATTGTCCTCCTCCATTTTCCTCTCTATAATGGATCCATTTGAAATGAACAAATAAATATGAAATAATTTTGTTTTCCAAAGCTATTTTACCCTTTAGCTCTATGATCAGGTTACATTAGAGTAATTGTGAGGTAAAGACTGAGCCTCAAAAGAAAATTGTATAAAATAATCAATTTTATAAAAACCAATAGGATTCAATATCATGATTTCAACATGGGGGTTGATTCACAATTTTTGGAGAAAAAAGGTAAAATATTAAATAAAAAAACGTTTTCGACTCGTATTTTCAACTTATCTCCATACTATTTTACTCAAATTTTGAGCAGGAACAATAATTGCATGCTGAATTTATTTTTTCATCCAAGGAATAACCATGTTTCTTCCTTTTGATGGACCCTACTACATGAAAAATGTGAAATATATGAAAAAACATAATTACAATAACATTTTTTCATGTATTTCACATTTTTTTGTAGTAGGGTCTATCGAAAGTATGCAGCATGGGTACTCCTTGGATGCAAAATTAAATTCCACATCTAGCAAGTGCTCCCACTTTAAATTCGAATAAAATATTAGGGAAATAAGTTGAAAAAACAGTTTTTTATTTTCTCCTTTGAAATTTTGATGATGTAATCTAATCTTATTTTATTATTTCTACTATTATTATATAATATTCCCTAGGAAGCCTATTTTATACCTCAAAATTTATCTAATGATTATTATAAAGCTCTTAGAGGCGTTCCTTGGTTGTAAGGAGTTGTGAGATTTTTTTTAAGCAATTTCTTTCCTTATGGTTATTTCTAGAATGCCAATTTGGGTATATATTACCAATCATCCATTAATGTTTTACTCTCTTTAGGCTTTGAGCATGGCGGGAATAGTTTTTCTATTTATATAAGATATTATCTTGAAATAGATATAGTTGGGTTATGTACATATGTATTAAGATATACCTGCTTAATTGTGTTACTAGTAAATGAATCTCAAATGGAAAATTTTGAATAAACATGAGTCTTGGATTATGGGGGAACATAATTTATCTTTAGGATATGTCATCATCTAGGTGATTTACAAGTTACTTCTTTGCGTACCTATGTTTATATTCATAGGAAAAATGGACCAAATCAAAATAGAATATATGGAATTTTTGGAATGAGTGAAGCTGGAATATTAACATTGATTTGAATGAGTGGCATTAGAAATTGAATACTAGTGTTTATCGGATGGTGAAAATTAACAACAATATGTGTTAATCGAGGATTCCACTCCTTTCTTGACGGATAAAATAAGAGAAAATATACAACACTTTCTTCTTCAAGGGAATTTTTTTCATTGAAGGCCTTCTAGGTGGCATGAAAATACATCACACACTTGATACCTCTAATTCAAATAAGGAGCTAGTTTCATTTAAAAATCTAGTTCTCCCAACTTCTTACTCACAATTAATTATTATAACTACTCCTTGAGCTACTCCTTCAATATAGTAACAAGAATTTAACAATAAGAAGGTGAATGTAGGTAATATTCAAGATTAATTTTTATGAGGAAATAAATAATATGTACATTACATTTGTAATTTTAACCTTGTAAGTAGAATTTTCACTTATGTAAGTGTGTTATAGAACTATATTTGTTATATATTATGATTTGATATTTTAAAATATATTTTTCATTTTATAATGAAAAAAATGTAATTATATAATGGATAGAGATATTTCAAATAAAATATGTACCCTCTATTCAATATGAGGTAATACACACACAATGTCAAACTAGTTTTTTTTTTTCCTACAACCCCACTACCAATATCATGTAACATAAGATGTTCCAAAACCTTAAAAATCTAACAAAATAAGATAAAAATTCTAAAATGCTACAAGTCCTTGAGGAAGTCATATACCCTTTAGCAAATTCATCTAAGACAAGAAAATATTTTTCAAAGTGTAAATATTATTTAGTTATTGTTTCAGTAAAGACATTTAGTTATCTAAATATATGAGTAAAACTAATCCTTTGAGAAATATTAGAGATATCATCCAATTTTAAATCTAAACAGGAAAGGACCATGTTATAGAACTAGACTTCATTAATCATAAAATTGATAGCCATTGTAGAGTCTCCAAATACCTATACTTACACACCATTTTATTTCTAAAGATCACTTCAATAGAAAGAATAATAGTTTCCATTCACTTTGATTATTGGATCTAATGTCAAATTTGGCTTATTAGTGAGGTCATGGACCGTAGTAGTACATAACACAAAACATAAACTATAAAATTTATTTTTATCTTGGAAAGTGCCATAGAAGAAGCTCCATGTTTAAGAATTTCTCATAATCACCTCTCCTATCACAAAACTAGGTTTTGGATTTATAATAGGCTTATAAGAAGAAGGCGATGAATGATATTGTAATGACACTTTAAAATTGGGAAATTGTCCTTCCCCTAAAATTCTAACATACCTCTCCAACAATTTTCCAAGCGTAATCAAATATTTAAGTGTTCTACATCCATTTAGTTCTGTTCAAATAAAATACCCTTGAAAAAATTCTTTGAGGGTTGATTTATCCCACAAATACTAAATAGAGGTTAGATGTTTAATTTGTTTCAATAGTCTTCTTGAGAAAGTGAATTTTTAAAATAACTGTAAGGAACTTTCTTCATTACTTCTACACAGGATGCAAATCCTTGGACCTAATTTATTTCTCTTTTTAATTCTTTCCCAATTTTAAACCTTCTTATTGATAAAATTGCAAAGGAGTTGTGCGCACTTTGGAGGTGCATTAACTTTCCACAACTTTTTCCACTCACACTAGAGTTCTTGTATGTCATGTGTTTGTGAAAAAATGTATCCAACATTGGTATTATAGAAACCTTTAGTTTTATTATAAGCTCTATAAATTTCATTATCTTTATCGATGAGTCATCCATGTGCCTTCCTAACATTAGCTAAAAATTCATCCCAACATTAAGCCTAATTACCTTAACCTCAAGGCTTGAGCTCGTAGCGAACCCTCACTCCGAACTAAGGTAAGTAGAGCAAAATGAAATTTGTTCAATATACTCGTGACGTATTTTTTTGTATTTCAGAAAAATGTGTTCACCAAATTCCTGAATCACATCAACACCTACTCTAACTTGAACCGTTAAGCCAACTTTTTAAATAAGGCCAAGGTAGGATCTTGAACCGCTAAGCCCACTTTCCAAATAAGGCAAAGGTAGTGACTTGAACCACTAAGCCCACTTTCCAAATAAGGCCAAGGTAGTGCCAAGTATAATATTTTTTCTAATTAAAATGTTTCTCTAGAAACTATTGGAACTTTAGAAAAAAAAATGATATTCTTAATAACACAACCAACATAATAATCCTTGTATGAACGATACTGATAGAGAACCACCAATCACATTATCATAATTATAAACATAAGTTGCAATCATTGATTAAAATATTTCTCCATAAACTATTAGAACTTTACCAAACATAATAATCATGAAATGAACGATACAGATAGAGAGCCACCAATCACATTATCATCATTGTAAATATAAGTTCCAATGTTTGTATTTTATAAGAGAAATTCATATAAAATTTTAAAAATATTTCTCCATAAACTATTAAAACTTTACCAAACGGAATGATATTCTTAATACCATAACCAACATAATAATCCTGATATGAACTGTACAAAGAGAATGCACCCAATCACACTATCATAATTATAAACCTAAGTTTCAATTAGTAACTAAAATGTTTCTCCACAAACTACTAGAACTTTACCAACAAAATGAAGTTCTTAATAACATAACTAACATAATAATCCTGGAATAGAATGTACGAGCCACCAATCACATTATCATCATTGTAAATATAAGTTCCAATGTTTCTATTTTATACGAAAAATCCATATAAGATAACCTTTGTAATGTGATGGGTTTTCTTAGTTGTACTATGCGTGTGTTTAATCATTGTAAATATAAGTTCCAATCATTGTCTTTTTATAAACAAAATTTATATAAGATAACCTTTTTAATGTAGCGGGGTTTCTTAGTTGTAATATGCGTGTAAACTATATCGAAAGTGGGAATATAAATCTATATGAACGGAGAATTTCCTTTTTTTTCATGTTTGAATGATAGGAGTCAAAGTTATAGTTTGGACTTAAAGTTCATGCAGCAAAGTGGGGATCATTTTCCATAAATAAATATGGAACATGGTTACAACCCTGCATTAGTGACAAAGGAATCAAGTGACCTTAATCCATCGTACGAAATGGATGTTGAGGGAAATCTCCTTAGAAAGCAAGGAAATTGATTCCCTTAATCCTGTAAAGGAAAAGAACAATCTCAATATGAGATTTAGGTGCATATATTATCATCATTAATGTTTAAAAGTGTACAAGTTAACATAAAGACACAATTCCTATTCTCATAAAAATTCTAAAATTGGATTGTAATCCTCAGAGTTGTCCAAATATCTTATGGATAATGTAAGTGATCTCAAACTGCAGCATTTTTTTATTTTATAAATTAAATAAACTCAAGTCACGCAAATGAAAATTTCGTTGAGATTCCACTAACGGTGAGAAAACATAACTCGCTCGCTATGGAAGAAAAGTTCTTCGTATTATGCATTTGCCAAAACAATTACCAAGATGAGCTGAAATTATTATCTATTTAATGTATTATTGGGGATATTTTGAGTTATTAAAATCGTATTTTTTTATTCAAAAATAGATCTTCAATGTAGAGAAGAAGAAAAAGTTATTTTAACATTCATGAAGTTAAAGATAATTTATGGGATAGATTACTTCTTTTCAAATTTCTAGCTGAATAGATTGTCTCAAGAGTTAACTATTAAAATATCTGCATACATTTTCTAATTGTCTTTAAATGCTTGACATTTTAAAATGAAATGCTTTTCTGTTTCCATTTTCCTGGAAGAGAAAAAAATACATACCCTTTCTTCTTACATCTTTTTTGGTCTTTTCCAAAGACTGTTTGACAACAAAGTTCATGAGAATTATTCTGTTTGACAACAAAGTTGATGAGAATTATTCTTTAAGTAAACAATAAAAATTTTTGCTCTCTAAAAAATATTGATGCTTGAAAAACCAAAATTTTCATTCTCTCAATCTATATAATACATATTTATTTTAATTCAAATATTAATTATTAATTATGTAGATAGACTTCTTTTTTTCTAATAGAATTTTTAGAGTTTTTGTTTTTTTGGATAAACAAAATTACCTTGACAAATAAATTTTAATAAAAAGTATTTCATAGTTATTTTCAAAGGTAAAAATATGATATTAAATCTTAACACCAATTTGTATAAATATTCATTTTTTCTGTATTTTTATTCAATTATTTTAACAATAATTTATATTTCATAATCATTACTATAAATAAAATAGAATTAAAAAAAAATGAAATTAAAAATAGGATAAAAAAGTTAAATAAAAATATATAATGAAAAAATGTAAAATTAAAATTAAAAAAATTTCCCTTACTGATATCAAATCTATCAACATCTATCAACATTATATAGTCATCTAATTTATATAACTCTACTAATATGTAAATATAATAATATATAATTATTTGCATGTCGTGCATATTTATATCTACCTTTCACACTTAAATCAATAATATTCTTGAAAACTAAAGGTAAAAGAAGGTTTAGAATGCAATATTTTTTATTTAAAAAATATTAAAGTTAGAAAAAAATAGTATGTGTATCTAAGTTTTTGAGCAAAATCATATAAAATAAGTAACATATATTATAGGGTAACAAAAGTGAGTGTATTATTTATCAAATGAAAAATGTTAAAAGTTTTCTTAGTCTAGATTTATTTAATGTTTTGTTTGTAAAATAATGAGACGAGTTATTATGGTATTTATCACATATTCAATTTTTGTAAACCTGTTAATAAAAAAAATAAAAAATAAAAAATTCTACGAAAATTACAAACTAAAAAAATTATTTGATATTTTAAAAATTATTAGCTCTCAATGTCACCTTTCAACATATCCTCCATTTTTCTTTCCTAATCACTTTTTGCATGCAATGCCAGCTCTTTAACCAACATCCGCCCTAAAAATCTGCATTTCCACTGGTAAACTTGATTCTTTCAAATAAAAATTTCAAATCTTATTTGTTATAACTGGTAAATTTGATTATTTCAAATACAAATTTCAAATCTTATTGGTTATAAAAGATATTTTTTTTTATCAAAGATGTGATCAAGAGCAGCATGGAACTTAACATTTTTAATGGATGAGTTCTCGCTTTCAATGTTGTTCTATGAGCACGAGGTGCAAAGCTATTTTATGGCCACAAGTATTGGTGGAAAGTGGACGCATGCCAATATTAAATTTTATGAAGAGCAATATTAAATTTTATGTTAAAATTCATTTGCCCTTCAATACTATTTTATATTAGTTTAGAATATTTTCTACGTGTAAATTGAATATTTTTAAATTATATATATATATATATATATATATATATATATATATATATATATATATATATATATATATATATATATTTAAATTATTATAAAATTATAGGTAAAGAAAAATATTTATATCCCAATATAAGAAAAATATTTATATCCCAATATTTATTTACATGATTTATTTTAATTTTAATTGTTGCTTTGTTTCAAATCACATCAAAATTTCTGTTCTAAGTGTAAATTGAATATTTTAAAATTATATATATATAAATTTAAACTTAAATTAAATAAAAAATATTTATATTGCAATATTTATTTACATGATCTATCTTAATTTTAATTGTTGGTTCATCTCTAATCACATGAAGATTTTTATTTTAAATTAAAAAAAAATATATGATTATTCTAATTTTAACTAATGTTTAGAAGATTAGACCATGTCTATTGTTGTTGGTTTTGTCCAATGTCTTTCACTTTCATGGAGTCCATTATTTTAATTTCAAATAATGTTCAGAAGATTAGTCCATATCTATTGTTTTATTGTTTTTGTCCAATGTCTTGCACTCTAATAGAGTGCCTTTAATAAAGATACTAGTTTATATGGGTTAAATGGAAGGTTGTAATATTTATAGTTATATATGTTAATTGGATAAAGTTGTTTGTATTTTTAAATGAAAATAATTCTCCTATTTAAGGATATTTGATTTGATAATATTTTTATATCTATTTTAATGTTTAGTTAGATTATTGTGTTAAATTAAATCTACTTACTTATAATAATACATTCATGGTCATAATAGAGTAAATTTTTACATTTGTTGAATTATTTTAGGTTTTGAACATTAATTTGGTTCCTTATATCTAAGAAATATGAGCTCTTACCCAAGAAAAAGAAGTAATGGTGATTGGATCTTATCACTAGTATGGAATAGGTAACTTATATCCCATCATGATCATTGATGATGTTATTAGAAAGGGGCGATGTGGTATTCGAAAGCATCTAACCTTTGATCTCACACATAAAATCTAGATACTAAAACAAGTTAAAATTAAACCGCACATCTAGGAGGAAGGGTTGTTTCTCTTTGTCTCTCTTTATATTTTTTTCCATGTTTTCTTCATGTGTGTTAGAAACAATCACAGGATACTAGGAAATATATGAAATTATAAGATGTCAATCATATAAAGAATGTTTTTGGCTGGATGATGTGGTTATAGTTGGATTATATATAAATGAATAGTTAGGTTACTAGGTTGGATATCATTCTGAGACATAAAACTTAAATATTAGATATAAAGAAAATAACGGTGCTAGTGTACCATAAAATCATGCTTGGTGCATCAACAATAATAACAAAGATAGGAGGGTTGATGATTAGTTATTGTGAGAGGAAATTGCGAGTGAAAAGAAAAATAATGAGCCTCTGTTGGCCAAGGGTTCTAAAATTAGAATCTTTGAGATGAAAAATATACTCAAGAGTCATGCATTAGAGATTTATTTTGGGTTCATGTCCAATATTTTATGGATCATTGCTCCTTGGGGGATTTTTTGGATTTTTCTTCTTTTCCCCATCATCATGATGAAATGCTAGAAAATGAGAGTGATATTCGTCGAGTTCTATATTCTAGTGGAATTTATAGTTGAGTGTTTGAAAAAAAAAAGTTTTTTATTTTTTTATTTTTGTGTCTAGATGAATTTAGAAGCACGTTGGTCTCACACTCACGTGACATGTGGTTGATTCAAACAAATACCTCCATAACCTAGGTGCCACTGTATGCCCCTTCTACAAGCACATGTGAATGAGGGGGGTTTGAGCCTTGAACATCCTCGCACATTAGACTTAATTTTAATGGCCAACACCAATTGGCATTCCCTTCAAGGGATAGTGTTTTAATATATCTATATATATATATATATATATATATATATATATATATGAAGAATTTTTCAAAAATCATGCATGTCAAGTATTTGATGTGTGGCATGTGTTCGACGAAAATTTTGTTTCTCAAGTTTTGGAAGAATGAAATTTCAATTTTTTTTTCTACAAATCCTCATGCCAAGATAGAATTTCAAATTATGATCACATTTTTTTTTCGGAAAAAGTTATGCTTATGGGTGAAATTTTATTGCATTGTGGAGGATTTAAAAGATAATATGGAAAATAAAATAGCTACTCATGTTATGATTGTAAATGGTTATAGGGTCACACTTAGGTAATTAATTATCATATTTAAAAATATTCAACTCTTATATTGGAATTGCAATTGTGTTGAGGAGTGGTGGAAATTTGGATTCCTTTTAGGGGTGGTTTCAAATATGAATCAACCTCTCTAATTCATTCAAATTTGTTTCATCTACCTATATATTTTAATAGGTTGAAGAGGTTCAAACAATGAAAATCACAATATTAGAAGTCACACATCTTTAGTCATCGTATGAAAATTATTCAATTATTTATAGATGCATCCCACACATTGGCCTTATTCTTGTAGTTCCACATGGATTGGAAAAAGTAATGCATTATTTGAATGTGTTTCAAAATTTTTATCTCTTGTGAATTTCTATTACCGTTGTAATAACCATTGGGTTCATTATCACCAAGAAATCATCCACACAACATTACAACTGATAGATTAAAAATGTTGTTAATCCATGAAGATAAATATTTCATAAGGCTATTAGCCATCATCCCAAAAAGCATGATATTGAATTGAGAAAGTGGGTTTTTTTCTAAACACACAAACCTACAATTCATATTTTGTGTGGAACCATGCAATTATTCCTTCAATCAACACAAATATCTATAAACACATCATATACACATTGAAAAGTTTGGTAAATCTCATTAAATGTGGGTTGTGGCATGTACAGGTTGTGAATAAGAAGGTTGATGTCTCAAGGTAATTTATGAAGGGTACTTTGAGGATCTTTAAGACTCCATCATATTCATTCCAAATGAAAAATATCGACCACCTTTACTCAATGATACAACCACCATGATAGTCTAGAAAAGTTCTATAAATACTAGTATTGGGGGACCATTTAAACTTGGAAGACCATTACGAAGTCATGTTTTCAAAATATATTTGAAAACCATACATTTGGTGGCATTAATTTGCATATTGTGGACGACCACCATTGGAATTTCATGTGAATCCTTATTTTCGTTTTCTACTGATTTACTCATACACTAAAGAATGATTGGTGTCCCAATTAGTTTTTGTATTCTTTTTTAATGCTTTTTCACCATTAATATAGTTGTTGTAGGTCACAAGAGCCTTTCAAATTAGTGCAATATTCTCACATTCTTAGAAAAACCCACCATACAAATCCACAACTCCACTGTTTTTTTCTCACGTCTCTTGAATTGTAGGTTATTTCTCTCTACCAATTTCTATCAGAGAACCCCTCAAAGGCAACTACCAATGCTAAACATGATTCAAGTGGATTTATGAGTGAGGAATTATAGTCTTCTCATCATTTAGGAAAATCATGTGAATGTCAAATAAAAATTTTCATTGGTTCTTTAATTCACAATTTCGCAGTAGTTGGAGCCACATGATTGTCCAAGGCTTTCATATGAATATTTATGTTTTGTACAATTTTCAATATTTTTTCTTTGATTCATGAGTTGGGTAGTAGCCAATAATGATCTTCCCCCACTCCTGATATTTTTGCAAGCTATTTTAGAATGATTAAATTAGAGTTAATGACTAGTAAAAGAGACAAAGTTCATTTTTCCACATGGATGCCTTTCCAACTTTCTAATTCATTTTCAATTATTAGATAAAGACTTGAAGTAGAAAACCTATTTTATAATTATGTCATTTTCTTTTCAACCTTGGTGATATTTGCGAATAAAAAAAAAATTTAGAACCATTTTCACCTCCCTTAGGATTATGGAAAAAATCAGATAGTTTAATTAGGAAAAACTAAGTGTCACTATATACACATACTTTCTATTTTACAATGAAAAATACCACAACTTAATTAGTGGGCCAATGAAATGATCATTGGGCATCCACATATTTAAAATGTCTTAAAAATTACGTTACGCATCAAACTCCTTTTGTGTATTCGCTACTTGAAATCATCCCATTGTACTCTTTGTGATCTAAGGGATCCAGAAATCTAGGTGAATCCTTAATAGGTTTTCCATCATTCCACAACCTTTATACTTTATATATATATATATATATATATATATATATATATATATATATAGAGAGAGAGAGAGAGAGAGAGAGAGAGAGAGAGAGAGAGAGGTTCCTTTTACAACCCATGGTGAAAGTGATGTGTAAGTATGTTCATTCTCAACTTGGAGTTGACAAGTGCCTCTCAAAATAAAAATAAAATAATTTTTAAATAGAAAATCAATGTGGAAAATAATTAAAAATAAATGTTATGCATGTTTAATTTTACCTAATATAATTTAATGTAACTTGATTAGAAGTAAAAAAAATATGTGAGTAAGTATAACATTTAAGAATAAAATTTAAATAATGAAAAATTACATATTTTTTTTTTCACTCTAAAGTAAATTTTCACATACAATTTTTTTTTCACTCTAAAATAAGTTTTCACATATAAATTCGATCCCTCTTGGCTCATATTGCAATAGTGGTTAATATATATATATGTTGGTTGAGTGGAGAGGACAACCTAGTGTGAAAACTTTGTGTAAGTATGTTTGTGCTCAAAGGATCTATGTTGAACAACTGGCTAAACATGCATCAATGAAAAAATAGACATTATCTTTTTACACTCTAAAATAAGTTTACACCTAAAAATTTCGCTCATATTAGATCTATACTTAAGATGAATCTATGCTGGTTAATATGAATGTTGTTAGTTATACTGATTTTAAATACGTGCAAATGAGTTTATAAGAAATGTGACTGTAATTAAATATTTAATACTTTGTACTTTACTTAATAACAATTATGGGGTATATCGTGGTTTGGGCTCATGGTGAGCAGATGCTTGCTAAGGCGTTCGTGTCGTTGTGTGGATCATGAGTTCGAGTCTCGGATAAAATAAGTGCCATCATGGCAGGCACGACGGTTCCTCCTAGGAGTATAGGGGTAGCCATCAGGATTCAACCCCATGTCACATGAGTAGGATACTGCTGCAGTTGTCGATACTTCTAGCAAAAAAAGAAAAAAAAAATTAAGGTGTATATCTAAGGTGAGAACATTTTCTTCTTTGAAAGTTGAATATATCAACACAATAGATTACAAACATTGGCTCTAATATAGAGTGAACACCATGCTTTCATTGTTGGGACTTTAACCAATGTAAAATACAAGTTAGAGAAACATGAAACTCAACATTGGTTTGAACCAAAGTACTTTGGTTCAAATCCCCTTGGCAGAGTAATCTAATAGATTGACAAGGATGTCATCCATGAACGTGAAGCAACATCCCTTAAATTTCTCTATAAATTTGTTCTCCCTTTATATATTTAGAAATATTATTAATCTTCTAAAATGATAAACAAATGATAAACACTATTGTCTGAAGCAAGAAAAGAAGAAAAAGGCAATCATTAAAAAAAAAGTTATTAAACGATATAAATTGCATAAAAAATAATTAAACACATTTTGAATTTAATCTAAATAAAATATATATATATATATATAAAACAAAACACACTTATATAATATTATATATATATATATATATATATATATATATATATATATATATATATATATATATATGAGATTCATCTTAATCTATATTTTGATTTTGATACTTAAATTATTACTAATAAATTTATGTACTAATTTCTTTTTAATTAAAAAAAAGTTTAAAAAAATTTATTTTAATTTCGAATTTATATTTTATAATTAAATAAATATAGATTATATTTACTTAATAATTTGATATTGAAATCAATTTAACTTATTTTTTTACAATTTAATGTATTTATTTATGCATATATTAATTAACTATTTCATATAATAAAATATAAATTATAAAGATTACAAATTTTATGATAAAAACTTACCGAACTTCTTACGGCCTTTCTTATTCATAGAAATCACTGCTTTTGAAAATATCACTTCTCTTCAAAGTATTATTTTTTGCCTGGCAGGACAACTCTTTAACAAACATTGCAGATAAAATTCTGCATTCCCATCTGTGCCATTATATATATATTTTTGTTGAAGGCTGGGAATTAGATGTTGCTTATTTGATAATACAATTTTCAATAAACATTCTTTTATGAAAAATATAATCAAGAGAAGTGTTTGGAATGAATGAGTTCTCTCTATCAATGTTATCCTTTGTGCTATTCAATGAGCACGGGTGAAAAGTGAACGCAGGGGTCGATACGATTTATATTATAATATTTTGTTATGGTTTATATAACTATAATCCATATCTAATAATTATATTATCAGCTATTCTTCAAACGTTTTATTTGTCTAAATAAAATTAGATATTATATTTTATACTTATTTCAATATATAATATTAAATAAAGTGTCACTAATAACCATATCCAATAATACAACAAAATATATACTCTATTCGACGTATAACCGTTACAGTTTTTCCATCACGTGTTATTCTTGACTTGTATAAAATAAATGCATAATCAATTCTAAAGTTCTTAGAGATGCCACCATTCCTGTGACACGTTGAGAATCCTCCCTACTTTCTTCTTTTAATTTTTTTTTGTTTTAAATTAAGCATCACATGAATAAGCAGATAAATCAATTCGAGCATTGAGAGAAAACGTAAATAAATGATGATGAGAACGTGAGGGACAACCTCGTGGCTTTCTTTTTTATCAACTTCGTAATGTTAATAAATCTTTTCATCTTTAATCATTGATTTTCACAATGATTAAAGAATATCATTTTTTTTTACTTATTAAGTCAATCTATTTATAGCTATTTTAGAGTACTTATTTTCTTTCTCTCCGACCATAGAAATAAGATTTTGAAGAATTAAACTAAATTTTTTTCTCCATTAACTTCCTATAGACCGTATTGGTCTTAGTGGACAGTGGTAATCATCATCATCATCATATATCCCCAAAGGCGGGTACAGTGGTTTCTCCGTATGTGAGTAATCTTGGAGTGGATTTCTTCAACTAGTTTATATTTAGTTATTTCAATTTTTTTATTAAATATAGTAATACAAAAGTCTCAATAGAAAGTGAAAATGTATAATGGTGCATGCTTTTAATCCATTTTTAATAATTTTAATTAAAAAAATTAAAAACAAATGGACTAAATTTACATTAGTTTGGAATTTTGATTGATTATATATATATATATGTGTGTGAGAGAAAAATATCTTTATTATGATGTTAACTTATTCTAAATATATTATTCAGAGATGATAAGTATATCAAATTATATTAAAGATTCAATTTATGTATTATTATTTTGACATAATTATTTTATGATTTTAATAATGATATTAAATTTTTTAAGATTTTTTATTCTAATATGGGCATGACAATGAATATGGACAAAACAAAGGTTTCGAGAATAAAATATCATAAGATCACTTATGACATGTTTGTACATGACAATAATAGTTTGGAGGAAGTGTTTTTTTAGAAATATCCTAGGATTTCTTTTCATCATAAGCTCAACTAGAACTATATTATTGAAACAAAGATAAAAGTGCAAGGGAAATTTTATTATGGGCTTCAAAACAAGTTTACATTAGCAGATTTTTAATTTTTGCATGACCAAATTTTTCTATTTGATACTTTTGTCATTCATGTTATCTTATATATATCTGAAGCCTAGGGATGCAATATCTCTAGAGAATCTTGAAAAAAGAAAGAATGAATCCAAAAGAATTTTATGAATTGTAATATTAATATTAAAAGAAAAACACCCTATTATATCTTCCACATAGAAGAAAATCTCTCCCCCATCCAATCCGTGATCATGGTTAGTTACCTAACATACAAGAATAATACTAAAAGCATGAATGACAAGAGCATCCAAAAATGTTCTTCCAATTCCAACCATAATGACCAATGGCTAAAGAAATGATGCAGTCAAGACACCAAGACTTGGGTAAAATTATTAGAGTACAAGAAGATGTCATACTATAGGATATATACCAACAATATAAAAAATCTTGCTACATATAAGTTTAAAGAGAATTTTTTGTGCAATAATGAGTTAGAGAATAAAAGGAATATAAGATACTACAAGTAGGTGGTCGACCCTAATCTTCAAGATCAAAAGAATATTTCAATTTTGACTCACGCAAAGAAAAAAGTCAACATTGCTAAAATATGAACCAACTCCCACAAGCTACATAAAATATCTCAGCGTTGCACAATTCTCAAAGAATTATGGGTTGTAAGAATCTATCATATTTTTTACACTAAGAGGGTTGAAATAAAAATGAACTTTATCTTAAATTTCCATGGATACACCCAAATCTGAACTAAGTTTCAAAAATGTTTATTACAAGACTAACCTTTAATGTCATCAAAATTATGGTAATCTTGGAACAATTCTATTTTTTTCTTTAGTATACAAATAAAATTCTGAAGGAATATAAGTAAAATTTACCTTTCTAAAGGTTCTATACACCATTTATGCTCTTAATGGATCTTAATAATAATAATAATCATAATAATCATAAAACCTTGAATAAAAATGTCACATTATTATTTGAAAGGGTGCTTAGAAGCTTACTTCTTGTATATTGTTTCAATGGCTTTGTGCAACATTTTGAACCGTAGTTGGTTTAGAATATTAAATTAAAATTACTATGTGTGTATGTGTTTTAAAGCATGGGGATTTTTTTTGTATTTTAAGGGTACTAGCTTAGTGGCATCTTGGTATCTACTTTTTGAGCATAATGTTAGCATTGATGTCAAATGGGAAAGGATGGTAGATGTATGGGAGTTTCAAGATTTGAAGTATTTTTTGCTTCGGGAGTTTGGCTTAGCAGCTCATGGAAGTGGCATCATTGGATAGAGCTTAGAAAAAACTTTCCATTAATATATTGAAGTCTACAAATGGCCTCCTACATCAAAAGTTCTTCCTAGTCAAATTTAGGTGCCTCGAAGTGCTAATGATGGTGGAGGACTATTTTGGAGCAAGTCCATCTAGCAGTGTAGAAATATTTGGCAGAGCAGCCCGCAAAAGAAAGAGTGGAGGTGACCTTTAAACATTGAGCAAGTATGAGGGTGTATCTGCTGCCACACTTCCTAACCGGTACACTAGAGAGATTGTATCGAGTCAATATGTGTAGGAATTAATGTGAAAGGCAGTGTCGAAAGATGTGCATTTACCATACCTCTGATCTCATGATCAATGAAGAAACTTGATTCCACCCCCCCGAAGCTTGGATTTGAGAATTAGAGGAACAAGGCGATAATGACCACAAATTACAAAATCAATTTATGAGTCTGGTCCATACAGAGAAATTCACCTCTAATATTTCTTAATACACATGGATAGACTTGGTGGAGTACACACATGGAATGGGAATCGATTAATTAGCATAGAAAAGTATTAGATGCCAATTCCTTGATTTAATATAGTCTCAGTGGCTAAGAAGTACTACAAAGCCGAGTGATAATGTTGCCCATTCACAATTGACTAACTATCAATTCTCAATATGAAAAAACTTAGAGCCCATTTTGTGATTTAATATAGTTGCAGTGGTCAAGAAATTAGATGTAACAGTGGTATGGAGAGACATGATAAAGTACTCGCTCTTAGGAAGTATGGGCAATAGAATGATGGCTTACGTAGACTGCATCATTCCATGTGTTGCTCGGGAATTTTAGAAGAACAAGGCTTACAGAGTTATGTTTTTAACTTTATGCTAATTATCAGAACTGGAATGAAACATTAGTCTGACAAGAAAGACATAATTGATGAAAACAGAGTAATGGAAATTAAACTAAAAACAACAAATGGAAAACCTCCTCTAGTGCATGGGCCCTCTGCAACTGATTTGGCTAAAACTCTAGCTAGTTAAAGGTGAACTTAAGCAATCATTGTCAATGTAAACTTTGCATTATGATGGAATGAAGTATTAATATAGAGTATCAACAAAAATCTTGAACTTCAAACTTAATTTCTTAAGTCCTTCTCGGTTCTGTACAACTGGTATTTAAAGGAAAGTACACATAACTTTCTATGATATAATATTGATACAAGTGGCTAATTATAGAATTGCAATAGGATTGTTTGACTCTTGATTTGCTACGATAGAGAAAATCAAGAGTCCTGCTACTCTTAGCTAACATACTTTGACTATGCCTTTGACCATGATCTTAGGCTTACTTTTCTGTCAATATAGACTGCATGAATAGGATAAAATCCATGTGGATATGACTCTAGAAATGCCTATTTGGCCAAATTATCCATTTGACACCTAGAACCTGCCAGACCATGAGAGTAGCTATGGAATCCATAGTTAGCTGTAGAATAGGTTGCGTTCTATAGCTAAATTGAAAAAATATATTAAAATAGAAAGAACATGAAAATATAACATGGCAGTCATTTTAATGCATTCCTTAAGCCAAAACATAGCATTTATCATTGATTGGGGAATTTGATCTTATGAGAAAGTAAGGGGAAAAGGTGAGAAAGGATGTCAAGGAGAGGGTAATTTTGAGGTTCAACAATAATTTAAACTCATATTTAATAGGAAGAGTGTCATGTGTTTGTGTGTGTAAGGTTTTTTTTTTTCCCAATGCATTCAACTTGAATTAATAAGAATATTCCAAATTCCATTATGTCAATCATTGCAAGAAATTTTTGGGTCGATGACATGAATAGCGTCAAATTAGATATATATGAAAATAGTTGGTGTATTTATGACCTTGAAATGAAAAACTAAAATTTTACATCCTGAAGAAAATAGTAATAGTAATGTACTTCAAAATAAAGGAGGTGCATTGCCAATAATATAAATGTCAAGATCACTAGGCAAGACTTCTCGCAAGACGAAATTATGAACCAAAGGTGTATAGTGGTATTATATGGGCCAAATATTCTCCAGTTGGACATAGGTAGTATATTTCTGTTAGTATGTAGCTTTTGTTGTAAAAAATCACTTTAGCTACGCATAACAAATAGCCCTAACATTGATTATGGCTGCGAAATATCTTTAAGTCTGCTGCACAAATCCAGATCTAAGCACAAAAGACATTAAGCAGATAAAATATAATATGGCTCCATGCATCCAATAGACAAAACAAGAACAATGTATTTAAAAGAATTTTATATTAAATTAAAGAATGCGGCACCTGAGAGGAAAACAAGAAATGTGTTTTTTGGTTCTCCTCAATGGGATGGGTTCTTGAAAGTCCTCAATGTTTCAAATCTAAAATTTCTCTCTCTTATTGGTGTGTAAAACCCAGAAAAACATAGAACTTAATGAGAGCTCACAAAGAAAAAATGGAAAATGGTGACTAAGTGTAGATCCAGAGTGATCTAATGCAATGGAGGTGACTAATGAATGGGGAAAACCCTTCTATTTATAACAAAATATTGGGGTGTTCTAGAACTCAGTGCATGAATAAAATATTATTAATCAAATTCTAGAATCACCCTTTAGGAATATTTTATTATATTTGTTGGCAGGAAAAGGTCTTTTGACTTGGGTCAACTCCTTTATTTATAAAAAATAATAAATAAATAAATAAATGATTTATTTATTATCTTAGGGAGATGGTGGGAATATAATTAAATAAATAATGATTTATTTAATTATTTAAAATTGATTTAGTCAAATTTAACTAGGAATATTATTAAATAATGATTTGAATAACTTATTCCCTAAGAAATAATTAATTAAATAATTATTTATTTAATTTATTTCCTTTTTTTGGGTTAAATATGACCATGAAATATGGAAAAATGTTATTTTACATGGTGAAAGAAATTTTAATTAGGGTAAAATTGGTCTTACATGGTGTACTTGAGTTCATCTAATGATAATGGGTTAGATGATGAAAAAAATGGTGTAACAGATTGCCCCCCAACGTACGAGTGTTAGGATCAAATTGTATGACCGAAGTACGTTGTAAGAACTTAATCACTAGGCATCAAGAGGGAAGTGAGAGAGAGAAACATAAGGTAGTCTAACGCACTAAAGGACTAGACCCGGAGGAGACGAGACTTACAGGTGCAACAAGTCTCTAGGTGATGAAGTTGTACCAGTGTTAAAGGCGGCGGGGGAGGCATACCTATGCCCGCTGAGACAATAGTACAAATAATAAGGTGCCCGAAAAACCACGGAACGCAATAACAAAGCATGTGTTGGCCTAAACATGAGCTAGATAAATAAAATGATGAATCCCACATACATGCGATGCCTGGAATAACCTTAAGGACTTATACTAGAATATTTTAGTGCATGAGATACAAATACACCCAAATTCCCCCTACACACGGGGAAGGGCTCGCAAAATCTGACTGGTAAATGGAAATTGAAGAGGCGGTGCAAGCGGTTGAGGCCGATATCATCAAATGAGAGGAGCTACATCAAGGGCGGAAATGAAGAAGTCATCCAGGCATGTGGGGGGCTACTTGCAGGGCCACCCCCTCAGGAGGGTTAAGACATCTCACATACGCCTGGGAATCACTAATAGTTGTTGCTGCATCACTGGACCATCAAGTGTATGGATCACGATCATGCTGAGAAGAGCTCGAACCAAGGTATACTACCCCCTAGACCTGGCTTCTGGAGTAAATGAGCTGATGTTGACAGAAGTAGGTCCGCCATAGGTGAGGAAATAAGGGAACCCCAACTAAGGCAAGAGGGAAAATAGTAGAAGGACGAAAAGATAGACACTAATGATGATGATGGAATGAGGATGTGGAGGAGCATTTGGATGACTTCCCTTGTTAGAGCATAATGAGCATGAATGGCTTGGCAGCGGCTGACGTAATATCAGGAGGGATAGGGGACAAGGGTACTGAAGGCCATAATGTGTGACACGAGGGGGACCAAGCAAGAAAGGATGGAGGACTATAGCGGGGTACAAAGGGACGCGGAATGGACTCCATGAATGTGATGATGACTCGACTCGGATGCTCTAAATAAGGGCAACTCGATGGTGCTGCTTCATAGTAAGGGTCCAATGGGGGACCAGAAAAGCATGAGTATAATAGGGTAGCTCGTGATGAAAATCAACACGAACGAAGACGAGTAAGGAGGAAAAGTGGTGCCCCAAGTACAAGTGTCGTAAGTGAAGAAATTCGATTTTGAGAAAACATAAATAAACCCTTCATGGATAAAATGTGTCATCGTGAATTATAAAAACATGGAAAACTGACATATACCCATTTGAGTGCTTGGTGAGAGCTTTCCAATGGTATGGATGATGTGTCAAACGGGGCTACGGTTTGGTTGCAGCGGTCGAAAGAAAAAACAGGGGTTTTCTTCTAATAAGGCGTTTTCCCTCCAAAATAATTCATTTTCTTGTGTAGCTGTGGTGAATGTGGAGAGGAGAGCAGGCCCTAAATCTTGCGGCAATCGTAGTGGAAAAACCGACCGTTGGAATTGTGATTCGTCAGTTGCAGGTAAGAGGCCCAATCCTACTCTTTGTTTTTTTACGGATTCAAATTGCAGATTAGGGTTTTAAATCTCAGTAACTGCCCTTACTTCATCATTACGATCGGGTCACACTGCGACCTGGGATGTAGGTTTTGGCCTCAAGAGTGCGACCCGGCCCAGGATTTGCCCAAAAAGTGCAACCTGTGAGATGTGGGAGGTTTCAGTGATGTTAATGGCTGAGATTCAGTTTTGGTGTAAAGTAATGCAGGTTTGCTAATTTGTAGACTGAAATAATGATGGTTTTGTGTAGATATGGCAGATATATGGATCAAGTGGAGAGAGAGAGACTTAGGTACATTACGGACGAAATTCCAAGCAGATCAGGGTGTCCGTCGTGGACTAGCTAGGTATGGGGTTCTGAAATTTTTGGAGAACCCTTTGATGAGGGCTGGAGAGCCCTTGTTGGCCCAGATTATCAGTTATTGGGATCTAGATCATGAGGTGTTTATAGTGCAGGGGCATAGGATCGAGCTGACGATCTAGGATTTGTATGTCCTGACTGGTCTACGTAGCCAGTGTTACCACGGGGGTGTAACATTATGGAGTTTTTTGAGCAACATTGTCGACCAGGTGTTTGAGTCAAAGGGACTCGAATATCCATTGGGGATCTAGAGAGGTTGGAGACCCGGGCAGTGGCCACATCAGTGATGCATATCTTTGGCAGCTAAGAATTCCATCACATCACTGGAGGGCAGATGATGATTTTAGAGAGTGTGTTGCGGGGGACCTACTATGGGTGGGCCCAGATGATGTTGGTGTCAGTGAAATGACAACTATCACTATGCAAGCGGCAAGTGAATCATGATTGTGCCTATGGGACGGTTTTGTGCTCTTTCTTCTGTGAGAAGATCCCAACCTTACGACCTCGTATACAGTTACCTGATGGAGGTTCGAGAGAGCCTCAGATGCGTCGGTGGGGACGATTACTATGTAGAGGAGGGGGAGAGGTAGTCGGATGGCTGTTCCGACCAGAGTTCCTCGCCCATTGCGATCAGATTCCATTATACATAGACGACTATCCCTATAGTGGGATGAGTTATTGGGGAGATCCAGACTTGCTGCTTCTGCCTGGTCGAGTGTGGGGGCCCGATGGTAAGTGATAAGAAACTAATCTGTTATGTGCATTTTAGAGTTTGTGTCTAGTATTCATGGTACTAATCTTTATATTATTGGGAATGCAGATATAGCTGCGGTAAAACCGGCCGGATATATGGGACGATCGGCAGTAGCAGGAGCTATAGGTGTAAGTGGATCAAGGATAGCACAGAATGAGGATATGGCCGCTCTGTTGGATAACATCTGTCGTAGATGTGAGGGGTCGCTTATCGGTGTGTCAGAGCGTGGTTGGCAGGATTTAGACGACCAGTACATAGAGTTATGTATTGAGATACCCTCGGAATGGCGAGGTATGATGCGAAGCATGGTGATGGCCGGTCAGACTATGCATGATCTACGAGCTGCGGGAGCAGAGTTGTTGGCTCGGGATCCTCCAGAGAGTGATTAGATGCAGGGCAGGTGGTGCCCCCTAACGTTTATGTAGGGGCAAGTGGTGCCCCCCTGTTTGGTCAATTTAGTGTGTCCTAAATTTCTACATTAATTTATCAATCCGGGATTCGTAAGCTGATGAAGTGTGGCGCACTATATGTGCAAGATAACCTATTTCTTATCTTTTTGTCATTTTTAGTTTTCTAATGTGAGATGGAAATTCTAAAATAAAAACAAGTATGGTTATGATTGTTCAAGGCAATGATATCCTTTATAATGATTTACCAACTTGAAACTCCAAAAGGAATTTGAAACATACAATGGCAAAACTTGAAAGGAAATGAAAATGTGCTGCTAACCTACTAAATCAAAACAATGAACTATTGAGCATGAAAACCAAACTATCCTTGCTGCTGTCTAAACACAAAAGAAACTATGCTTAAAGAAATCCAAGAATTGCAACAAAGTAAATCTAAATCGAATTACATCAATTTATATTCTGATCCCTCGCCATTAGTCCAGCTATGGCTTTCGGAGGTAACCATAAACAACTTGAGCAATCTGATATCTAATTTGCAGAAAAAGAAACTAATATCAAACTACACACTCATACTTCAATCCCTCACCATCAGTCCAGCTGTGGCTTTCGAAGGTAACTGAAAATGAAATGAGCAATTTAATATATCTAACTTGTAGAAATTAAACTAATATCAAACTACACACTCATACTTCAATCCCTCACCATCAGTCCAGCTGTGGCTTTCGGAGGTAACTGAAAATGACATGATCAATTTAATATGTCTAAATATAACTACTGAAACAAATGTGCAAGACTGAAATAAACAAAGCAGTACTGAAATTAAACATGAACTGAGAAAAATAAATTAGCAGCAGAACAATATTGATTCCATGTCAGTAGTCAAAAGCTATGCAAATGCCCGGGCTTCCTATTTGAAATCTGAAACAAGAACACTGATCAGTTAACATAAAACATGAAAGATTATGGACAGAAGTAAAGTGTAAAGCATGAAAGATTATAAACAGAGATGAAGCATAAATACCATGAAAGATGAAATGTATAAACACATGAATGACTTATGGCACAATGAGCTTAAAGAAATAAAACAAGAACTATACAATAATGCACAAAACCTCAGCGTGTGAAGGGGCCCTCTGCACTAGCCTTGGCAACAGCCTTCAAATACGAATTATGCTTGGAAATAGAGTCTTCTTATATATTAAAATGCAGTCATAACAGAGAGGTGATATTACGGCACAGTGGCAACGTAATTACATTATAGAGCTATCTGGAGGCTAATGGATACTAATCTAATATGCGTATGCAAACGCATTATTTATAACAAAGGAAATATAACTAATTCCCTAAAGTTTATGCTGATAGAAAACACGTAAACCATTACGTCCAGAGATCTAGGATCATGGCCGCGTTGAGGAGTAAATCTATGAAGAGTGGATGTTGAATTCGGCTTATGGAGCCGTGTACAGGTGTTGATGTGTCTCCCGTAAGTTAGAAACGGTCATGCAAATCCTCACGTGATGAGAAACAGAGTCCTGTCACCGTGGGACTCTACGGTTGACTTCCACTTGGCCACCTTTGACCGCAGCCTCCTTAGGTGAATTTGCTCGAGCCAATAGGACACAATCCATGTCCACATCATTTCTGACTTGCCCATGTGGCTCGTTTTTCCTGAAGACACTTGTAACATAGACTTTCACAAAATGGCTGCAGAAAGTTGCAGCAGCTGCGGAAAGTGGCAAGATTCTGCAGTTAAATGAGCAAAAATCTAAATCAAGCAGCAGACATAAAATATAGTTAAAAACCATTTTAGATGCTCTTTTGCAATTAATATACAATGATATTGACAACTTGGAAGGTTCAGGTGAATGAAAAAGGTCTAGAATGGTGTATAGGAAAGATACAGATTTGAGACTCAACACCCCCATTTTGTAGTTTTGTTTTTTGTATGATGCTATGGGCATGTCATATGTTTCAGAGCAGATGGACTCTAAAAACACATGTTATATGATATATGTGATTTATGTACATTTTTTTGATGATGTGAAATGTTATTGTCTTGTGTGTGATAAATTCCATTCTAGAACATGATTTTCGATTTGATCTACGTAGTGATTTTTACGTCAAGGGATATGGTTGAAAGTAATGAATCTAAATTCACATATCAAAATTTTCACTCGTAAATATTGTCTAAACAGGATAGGGTTATGCACACGATAGACACCACTAAGTTGTAAGACAAGAAGTAGGGAATCTAAATGAACATGTAGATGGAGGATGTGATGAGAGAGGGCATCGACTAAGAGGCCATGTAATGCATCATATTCGGCCTGATTATTGGTGGCATTACCAATGCAGATCCCATTTGCAAGAACCAGGGTATGCAAGGGGGTAAAGATGGCCCAGGATACTGAAGCGAGATTCCAGGAATAGCGACTTGCCCGATCGACATAGCCAAGATAATGGGTGGAGGAGAGGGCCGATGTAACAGTATCGCAAGATGAGAAATGGGAGGGATGAGAAAAAAGATGGAAGCTTGAGTAGGGGATAGAAATCCACTGACGATTATGGTAGGGAGCAGTCTGGGTAGGAAGTCTAGGACTCATAGATCGATGAGAGGGAGATGAATGAGAGCTATGGGATGAAGAGCGGGAACTCAGGCTGCGAAGAACATCGAAGATACAGATGGGATGATCATGATTATGGGAGGAAATGGAAGGGTCAAGGAGACCATATGACACTGAAAAGTTACCTATATCGCCAGTATGGGAAGAGAGGCTCATATATGGGTCATCACGGGGAATGACAGAAGAACAGGTAAAAATATGGTCAAAACATGAAGAGCCCGAGAATGTGTCTGAAGGAGGATCAAGGAGAACAGATGGAGTGGATTCAGAGGGAATATACTTTGAGGGTCATGCAGATAATGATAGGTAGAGGGGAGTAGAAAGTTCCGGCATTTAAACATCAGGGGGAGGAATTTCAATGGTAGCAGGGGGATCCTCGAGTAGACCTGATGCATATTGAGCAAGGATGGGAGAGGCGAATTGATTTTATTCAACTTCGCACTCGCGAACGACCTCTAAAGAGGCTCGGTAATGCGTGAGGTGAGGACAATGGTGAGAGTAATGGCCATGGATGCCACACAGAGCATAGGGTTTGTTGGTGCGAAGAGTCTTTGGGTTCTTGGCTGCGGATGAGGAATAAACAGAGGTTTCAGGGACCGTAGATTCAAGGAACGCGATTTTAACCATGGGTTGTATACGGGGCAACTCAGGACAAGTATGGGTGGGATGACCGATACCATCACACAAGGCACAAGGCTTGGCAGGTGGGGGAGGGGTATGGTTGGGTGCAGTGGCCTTGTCTTTGGATGCCCTCTTTCGAGTTTTTATTTTGTTGCCTGTAGTTGTCATAGCATGGGGAGGGTCTTGCGGAGGTGCTAGGGACACTGTAGCAGTGGAAGGAGCGAAGGGGATCAGTTGCACTGGTGTCACAGCTATGTATGGTTTATGGTGGCCTGGTGGTGTCTCGGCTGGAGGATTAAGGTACCATACTAGAATTCCCAAGGTTAAATTAGGGAGGGAAAGGGTGGCAATGATGGGGACCAAATAGAGACTGGGGGGGGACCAAGGAAAGGTATCTGACCGGCGGGGTAGTGTGAAGGAGGGACGGCTCCCATATGGTGAAGACCTGAGGGAACCGACTCAGGAGGGTAGGGAGGTTGCTGAGTGTGAGGTGGATGGGAAGGTCTAGGCGAAAAAGGTTCGGTCAACTGAAGCAAAGGGCTAGGAGCAGGATGCGGTGGGGGAGATTGAGGTAGTATAGTGGTATTATATGGGCCAAATATTCTCCAGTTGGACATAGGTAGTATATTTCTGTTAGTATGAATCTTTTGTTGTAAAAGATCACTTTAGCTACGCATAAAAAATAGCCCTAAAATCGATTATGGTTGCGAAATATCTTTAAGTCTGCTGCACAAATCTAGATCTAAGCACAAAATACATTAAGCAGATAAAATATAATATGGCTCCATGCATCCAATAGACAAGACAAGAACAATGTATTTAAAAGAATTTTATATTAAATTAAAGAATTGGGCATCTGAGAGGAAAACAAGAAAGGTGTTTTTCGGTTCTCCTCAATGGGATGGGTTCTTGAAAGTCCTCAGTGTTTCAAATCTAAAATTCCTCTCTCTTATTGGTGTGTAAAACCCAGACAAACATAGAACTCAATGGGAGCTCACAAAGCAAAAATGGAAAATGGTGACCAAGAGTAGATCCAGAGTGATATAATGCAATGGAGGTGACTAATGAATGGGGAAAACCCTTCTATTTATAACAAAATATTGGGGTGTTCTAGAACTCGGTGCATGAATAAAATATTATTAAGAAAATTCTAGAATCACCCTTTAGGAATATTTAATTATATTTGTTGGAGGGAAAAGGTCTTTTGACTTGGGTCAATTCCTTTATTTATAAACAATAAATGATTTATTTAATTATTTAAAAATGATTTAGTCAAATTTAACTAGGAATATTATTAAATAATGATTTGAATAACTTATTCCTAAGAAATAATTAAATAAATAATGACTTATTTAATTAATTTCCTTGTTTTGGGTTAAATATGACCAGGAAATGCCCACGTGGTGTAGAGCAGTCGGTGATGGGGTGTACTCTTAAGGCACTCTGCTCTGCAAGGTCACCGGTTCGAAACCTGTGGGTGGGATAGGAGGAGAAAAAATGGGAAGATTAGGATTAGTCTAAACGAGAAAAAAAAAAAAAAAATATGACTAGGAAATATGGACAAATGTTATTTTACATGGTGAAAGCAATTTTAATTAGGGTAAAATTGGTCGTACATGGTGTACTTGAGTTCATCTAATGATAATGGGTTAGATGACCAAAAAACTGGTGTAACAATTTCTATATAGTATTATATGGATTGTTACTTCTCAATACATTACTTGAATTTATTTTATCCTTCCCCATTGTTATGAAGGAAAGCTAAATCATGAGAGTGATATTCCTTAGGTTTCGTATTCTGGTGGATTCACTAGTTAAGTGTTTGAAAATTAATTATGTTGGAATTATTTGTTGAGGCTCCAACATGTCAACTACTTTATGATTAGCATGTATTTGATAAAATTATTGCATGCAAAGTGTTAGAAGAAATCTTTGTACAAATAATATTTATTACAAATATGCATAGTAAGAAATAATTTTAGATTACAATCAAGTATATTTTTGGGGAAATCTTTGATTGAGAGTGAGTTCAAATAATTATGTGGTTGAACATAGGCTAGGGATTTCTATTTCCAAACAATGTCTTCTTTGTGAAGGTAAACAATAAGAGGATCTTTCTAAACCCATTGAATATTATCTTTGCAAATATGTAGCTCATATCTCAGAGTTCTATTTGTGTGGAGGAGTGGTGGGTATTAGTATTCCTTTTACTGATCCAATTAAAACCCAAGATACCATTGTAATCAATTCTAACTTTTCTCTTCTTTCTAATTCCTATATAGTGGAGAAAGTTAGGGATGGACAAATAATGAAAAGTATACCATATGAGGTCATGCATTCCTATTCATTATATGAGAAAAAATCAACTATTTATATATTTAATGGGCATTGTCGTCCTCCATTTGCCTCTCTATAATGGATCCATGTGAATTGAAAAAATAAATGTGAAATAATTTTGTTTTCCAAAGCTATTTTACCCTTTAGTTCTATGATTAGGTTACATTAGAGTAATTTTGAAGTAAAAGCTAAGCCTCAAAACAAAATTGTATAAAATAATCAACTTTATAACAACCAATAAGATTCAATATGATGATGTCAACCATGGGGGTTGATTCACGATTTTTGGAGAAAAAGGGTAAAATATTAAAAAATAAATAAATTTGGCTCATATTTTCAACTTATCTCCATACTATTTTACTCAAATTTTGAGAGGGAACAATAATTGGATGCTGAATTTACTTTTTCATCCAAGGAATAACCATGTTTCTTCCTTTTGATGGACCCTACTACATGAAAAATGTGAAATATATGAAAAATCATGATTACAATAACATTTTTTCATGTATTTCACATTTTTTTGTAGTAGGGTCTATCAAAAGTATGCAACATGGGTACTTCTTGGATGAAAAATTAAATTCCACATCTAACAAGTGCTCCCACTTGAAATTCAAATAAAATATTAGGGAAATAAGTTGAAAATACTAGTTGAAAGAGTAGTTTTTTATTTTCTCCCTCGAAATTTTGATGATGTAATCTAATATTATTTTATTATTTCTACTATTATTATATAATATTCCTTAGGAGGCCCATTTTAGAGCTCAAAATTTATCTAATGATTAGTATAAATCTATTAGGGTCGTTCCTTGGTTCTAAGGAGGTGTGACATTTTTTTTAAGCAATTTCTTTCCTTATGGATATTTCTAGAATGCCAATTTGGGTATATATTACCAATCATCCATTGATGTTTTACTCTCTTTAGGCTTTGAGCATGGCGGGAATAGTTTTTCTATTTATATAAGATATTGTCTTGAAATATATATAGTTGGTTTATGTACATATGTATTAAGATATATCTTCTTAATGGTGTTATTAGTAAATGAATCTCAAATGGAAAATTTTGAATAAACATGAGTCTTGGATTATGGGGGCACACAATTTAGATTTAGGATATGTCATCATCTAGGTGATTTACAAGTTACTTCTTTGCGTACCTATGTTTATCTTCTTAGGAAAAATGGACCAAATCAAAATCAAATATATGGAATTTTTGGAATGAGTGAAGCTAGAATATTGACATTGATTTGAATGAGTGACATTAGAAATTGAATACTAGTGTTTATCAGATTGTGAAAATCAACAACCGTATGTGTTAATTGAGGATTCCACTCCTTTCTTGATGGATAAAATAAGAGAAACTATACAATACTTTCTTCTTCAAGGGAATTTTTTCATTGAAGGCCTTCTAGGTGGCATGAAAAGACATCACACACTTGATACCTCTAATTGAAATAAGGAGCTAGTTTCATTTAAAAATCTAGTTCTCCCAAATTCTTACTCACAATTAATTATTATAACTACTTCTTGAGCTACTCCTTCAATAGAGTAAAAGGAATTTAAAAATAAGAAGGTGAAAGTAGGTAAGATTCAAGATTATTTTTTATGAGGAAAGAAATAATATGTACATTACATTTGTAATTTTAACCTTGTAAGTAGAATTTTCACTTATGTAAGTGTGTTATAGAATTATATTCGTTATGTATTATGATTTGATATTTTAAAATGTATTTTTCAAATATTTGATAGACATATTTCAAATAAAATATGTACCCTCTATTCAATATGAATGGAAAATATAATCCTTAGTTGCTAATACACACACAATGTCAAACTAGTTTTTTTTTTCCTACAACCCCACTACCAATATCATGTAACATAAGACATTCCAAAACCTTAAAAATATAAAAAAATAAGATAAAAAATCTAAAATGTTACAAGTCCTTGAGGAAGTCATATACCCTTTAGTAAATTCATCTAAGAGAAGAAAATATTTATCGAAGTGTAAATATTGTTTAGTTATTGTTTAGGTAAAAACATTTAGTTCTCTAAATATATGAGTAAAACTAATCCTTTGGGAAATATTAGAGATATCATCCAATTGTAAATCTAAACATGAAAGGTCCATGTTATAGAACTAGACTTTATTGCTAATAAAATTGATAGCCATTGTAGAGTCTCCAAATACCTATAGTTACACACCATTTTATTTCTAAAGATCACTTCAATAGAAAGAATAATTCTTTACATTCACTTAGATTGTTGGCTCCAATGTGAAATTTGGCTTACTAGTGAAATCATGGACCCTAGTAGTACTTAACACAAAACATAAACTATAAACTTTATTTTTATCTTGGAAAGTGCCATAGAAGAAGCTCCATGTTTAAGTCTTGCTCATAATCACCTCTCCTATCATAGAATTAGGTTTTGGATTTATAATAGGCTTATAAGAAGAAGGCGATGAATGATATTGTAATGACACTTTAAAATTGGGAATTTGACCTTCCCCTAAAATTCTAACATACCTCTCCAACAATTTTCCAAGAGTAATGAAATTTTAAGTGTTCTACATCCATTTAGTTCTCTTCAAATAAAATACCCTTGAAAAAAATCTTTAAGGGTTGATTTATCCCGCAAATATTAAATCGAGGTTAGATGTTTAATCAATTTCAATAGTCTTATTGAGAAAGTGAATTTTTAAAATAACGCTAAGGAACTTTCTTCATTACTTTTACACAAGATTTTAAAACCTTCTTATTGATAAAATTGCAAAGGAGTTGAGTGCACTTTGGAGGTGCATTAACTTTCCATAACTTTTTCCACTCACACTAGAGTTCTTGTATGTCATGTGTTTGTGGAAAAATGTATCGAATTTTTGTATTATAGGAACCTTTAGTTTTATTATAAGCTCTAGAAATTTCATTATCTTTATCGATGAGTCATCCATGTGCCTTCCTAACTTTAGCTAAAAATTCATCCCAACATTAAGCCTAATTACCTTAACCTCAAGGCTTGAGCTCGTAGCGAACCTTCACTCTGAACTAAGGTAAGTAGAGCAATATGAAATTTGTTCAATATACTCCTTACCCATTTTTTCATTTGAGAAAAATGTGTTCACAAAATTCTAGAATCACATCAACACCTACTCTAACTTGAACCGTTAAGCCAAATTTTTAAATAAGGCCAAGGTAGGATCTTGAACCGCTAATCCCACTTTCAAAATAAGGCCAAGGTAGTGACTTGAACCACTAAGCCCACTTTCCAAATAAGGCCAAGGTAGTGCCAAGTATAATATATTTTTTAATTAAAATGTTTCTCTAGAAACTATTGGAACTTTACAAAACAAAATGATATTCTTAATAACACAACCAACATAATAATCCTTGTATGAACGGTACTGATAGAGAACCACCAATCACATTATCATAATTATAAACATAAGTTTCAATCATTGATTAAAATATTTCTCCATAAACTATTAGAACTTTACCAAACAAACTGATATTTTTAATAACACAACAAACTTAATAATCCTGGTATGAACTGTACAAAGAGAGTGCACCCAATCACATTATCATAATTGTAAAACTAAGTTTCAATTAGTAACTAAAATGTTTCTCCACAAAATACTAAAACTTTACCAAACAAAATGACGTTATTAATAACATAACTAACGTAATAATCTTGGAATGAACCATACAGATAGAGAGCCACCAATCACATTATCATCATTGTAAATATAAGTTACAGTGTTTGTATTTTATAAGAAAAATTCATATAAATTTTTTAAAATATTTCTCCATAAACTATTAAAACTTTACCAAACAAAATGATATTCTTAATAACACAACCAACATAATAATCATGATATGAACTGTACAAAGAGAGTGCACCCAATCACATTATCATAATTATAAACCTAAGTTTCAATTACTAACTAAAATGTTTCTCCACAAACTACAGAACTTTACCAAACAAAATGACGTTCTTAATAACATAACTAACATAATAATCCTGGAATGGACCGTACGGATAGAGAGCCACCAATCACATTATCATCATTGTAAATATAAGTTCCAATCTTTGTATTTTATAAGAAAAATCCATATAAGATAACCTTTTAATGTAATGGGTTTTCTTAGTTGTACTATGCGTGTGTTTAATCCTTGTAAATATAAGTTCCAATCATTGTCTTTTTATAAACAAAATTCATATAAGATAACCTTTTTTTATGTAACGGGGTTTCTTAGTTGTGATATGCGTGTTGTCTCTACAATAAAGAGTAAACTATATCGAAAGTGGAAATATAAATCTATATGAACGGAGAATTACCTTTTTTTTTTCATGTCTGAATGATAGGAGTCAGAGTTATAGTTTGGACTTAAAGTTCAGGCAGCAAAGTGGGGATCAGTTTCCATAAATAAATATGGAACATAGTTACAACCCTGCATTAGTGACAAAGGAATTAAGTACCCTTAATCCATCGTACTAAATGGATGTTGAGGGAAATCTCCTCATAAAGGAAGGAAATTGATTCCCTTAATCCACTAAAGGAAACAAAATCTCAATTTGAGATTTAGGTGCATATATTATCATCAATAATGTTTAAAAGTGTACAAGTTAACATAAAGACACAATTCCTATTCTCATAAATATTCTAAAATTGGATTGTAATCCTCAGAGTTGTCCAAATATCTTATGGATAGTGTAAGTGATCTCAAACTGCAGCATTTTTTTATTTTATAAATTAAATAAACTAAAGTCACGCAAATGATCATTTCGTTGAGATTCCACCAACGGTGAGAGAACATAACTCGCTCGCTATGGAAGAAAAGTTCTTCGTATTATCCATTTGCCAAAACAATTATCAAGATGAGCTGAAATTATTATCTATTTAATGTATTACTCGGGAAACTTTGTGATATTAAAATTGTATTTTTTTATTAAAAATAGATCAGAAAAAGTTATTTTAACATTTATTAAGTTAAAGATAGCTTATGAGATAGATTATTTCTTTACAAATTTTTAGCTGAATATATTATCTCAAGAGTTAACTATTAAAATATCTGCATACATTTTCCAATTGTCTTAAAATATCTGCATACATTTTCCAATTGTCTTTAAAGGCTTTACATTCTAAACTGAAATGTTTTTCTGTTTCCACTTTCCTTGAAGAGAAGAAAATGCATAGCCTTTCTTCCTACACCTTTTTTGGTCTTTTCCAAAGGCTGTTTGACAACAAAGTTGATGGGAATTATTCTTTAAATGACCAATAAGAATTTTGGCTCTCTAAGAAATATTGATGCTTA
This sequence comes from Pinus albicaulis, assembly GCA_034641835.2. Classification (NCBI taxonomy): domain Eukaryota; kingdom Viridiplantae; phylum Streptophyta; class Pinopsida; order Pinales; family Pinaceae; genus Pinus; species Pinus albicaulis. Next base: position 1,254,721,461 of record CM076570.1, read on the forward strand.
AAAAACCAAAATTTTCATTCTCTCAATCTATATAATACATATTTATTTTAATTCAAATATTAATTATTAATTATGTAGATGGGTTTCTTTATTTCTGAATAGAATTTTTAGAGTTTTTGTTTTTTTGGATAAACAAAATTGCCTTGACAAACAAATTTTGATAAAAAAGTATAGGCTTCATAGTGATTTTCAAAGCTAAAAATATGATATTAAATCTTAACCCCAATTTTTATAAATATTCATTTTTTGTGTGTTTTTATTCAATTATTTTAACAATAATATATATTTTTCATAATCATGGTTATAAATAAAATAGAATTAAAAAAAATGAAATTAAAAATAAGATAAAAAAGTAAAATAAAAAGATGTAATGAAAAAATTAAAATTTAAATGAAAAATAATTAAAGCTATAAAAAAATTAAAATTGAAAAAAATTCACTTGATATAATTTAACTTAACTTTACTGATATCAAATCTATCAACATTATAGAGTCATCTAATTTATATAACTCTACTAATATGTGAATATAACAATATATAATTATTTGCATGTCGTGCATATTTATATCTACCTTTCACACTTAAATCAATAATATTCATGAAAACTTCAAGTATAAAGGTAAAAGAAAGTTTAGAATGCAATATTTTTTATTTAAAAAATATTAAAGTTGGAAAAAATATTAGGCGTATGTAAGTTTTTGAGCAAAATCATATAAATAAGTAATATATATTATAGGTTAACAAAAATGAGTGTATTATTTATGAAAAGAAAAATGTTAAAAATTTTCTTATGTTATAGTTATTTAATGTTTGGCTTGTAAAATGACGAGACAAATTATTATGGTACTCATCACATGTTCAATTCTCATAAACATACTAATAAAAACAAAAAAAATAAAAAATAAAAAATCTTATCAAAATTAGAAAAAAAATAAAATTATTTAATATTTTTAAAAATATTAGCTCTCAATGTCACCTTTCGACATATCTTCCATTTTTCTTTCCTAATCACTTTTTGCATGCAATGCCAGCTCTTTAACCAACATCCGCCCTAAAAAATCTGCATTTCCATAGGTAAAGTTGATTATTTCAAATACAAATTTCAAATCTTATTTGTTATAAATGATATTTTTATCTTTTAACAAAGATGTTATCAAGAGCAGCATTGGAACTTGACATTTTTAATGGATGAGTTCTCGCTTTCAATGTTGTTCTATGAGCACGAGGTGCAAAGCTATTTTATGGCCACAAGTATTGGTGGAGAGTGGTGGCATGCCAATATTAAATTTTATAAAGAGCAATATTAAATTTTATGTTAAAATTCATTTGCCCTTCAACACTATTTTATATTAGTTTAGAATATTATTTATATATATATATATATATATATATATATATTTATATTTATATTTATATATATATATATATATATATATATATATATATATATTTATATTTATATTTATTTATTTATATTTATATTTAAATTTAAATTTAAAGTATTTTTAAATTATAGGTAAAGACAAATATTTATATCACAATATTTATTTACATGGTTTATTTTAATTTTAATTGCGGCTTTGTCTCAAATCACATAAAAATTTCGGTTCAAAGTGTAAATTGAATATTTTAAAATTATATATATAAAAATTTAAAGTTAAATTAAGTAAAAATAATATTTATATTACAATATTTATTTACATGATCTACTTTAATTTTAATTATTGGTTCATCTCTAATCACATGAAGATTTCTATTTTAAATTAAAAAAAATATATGATTATTTTAATTTCAACTAATGCTTAGAAGATTAGACCATGTCTATTGTTGTTGGTTTTGTCCAATGTCTTTCACTTTCATGGAGTCCCTTATTTTAATTTCAAATAATGTTTAGAATATTAGTCCATATTTATTGTTTTATTGTTTTTTTCCAATGTCTTGCACTTTAATAGAGTAGATACTAGTTTATATGAGTTAAATGGAAGGTTGTAATATTTATATTTATATATGTTAATTGGATAAAGTTGTTTGTATTTGTAAATGAAAATATTTTTGGTATTTAAGGATATTTGATTTAATAATATTTTTATATCTATTTTGATGTTTAGTTAGATTATTTTGTTAAATTAAATCTATTCACTTATAATAATAAATTCATGGTTATAATAGAGTAAATTTTTACATTTGTTGAATTATTTTAGGTTTTGAGCATTAATTTGGTTTTTTATATCTAAGTAATATGAGCTCTTAGCCAAGAAAAAGAAGTTTAAACTCTACTCTGTGACAAAATGGTGATTAGATCATATCACTAGTATCGAATAGGTAACCTATATCCCATTATGATCATTGATGATGTTATTAGAAAGGTTCAATGTGGTATTTGAAAGCATCTAACCTTTGATCTCACACATAAAATCTAGATACTAAAACACGTTAAAATTAAACCGCACATCTAGGAGGAAGGTTTTTTTCTCTTTGTCTCTCTTTATATTTTTGTGCATGTTTTCTTCATGTGTGTTAGAAACAATCACAGGATACTAGGAAATATATGAAATTATAAGATGTCAATCATATAAAGAATGTTTTTGGGTGCATAATGTGGTTATAGTTGGATTAGATATAAATGAACAGTTAGGTTACTAGGATGGATATCGTTTTGAGATAGAAAACTTAAATATTAGTTATAAAGAAAATAACAGTGCTAGTGTACCACAAAATCATGGTTGGTGCATCAAAAATAATAACAAATATAGGAGGGTTGATGATTAGTTCTTGTGAGAGGGAATTGCGAGCGAAAAGAAAAATAATGAGCCTCTGTTGGCCAAGGGTTCTCAAATTAGAGTCTTTGAGATGAAAAATATACTGAAGAGTCATGCATTAGAGATTTATTTTGGGTTCTTGTCCAATATTTTATGGATCGTTGCTCCTTAGGGGATTTTTTGGATTTTTCTTCTTTTCCCCACCATCATGATGAAATGTTAGAACCTAAGAGTGATATTCATCGAGTTCTATATTCTAGTGAAATTTATAGTTGAGTGTTTGAAAAAAAAAATCCTTTTTTATTTCTCTATCTAGAGGAATTTAGAAGCACGTTGGTCTCACACTCATGTGACATGAGGTCGATTCAAACAAATACCACCATAACCTAGGTGCCAATGTATGCCCCTTCTACAATCACAGGTGAATGAGGGGGGTTTGAGCCTCGAACCTCCTCGCACGTTACACTTCCTTTTAATGGAAAACACCAATTGACATGCCCTTCAAGGGATAGTGTTTATATATATATATATATATATATTAGAAGAATTTTTCAAAAATCACGCATGTCAAGTATTTGACATCTGGCACGTGTTCGACGAAACTTTTGTTTCTCAAGTTTTGGAAGAACGAATTTTCGATTTTTTTTTCTACAAATCCTCATACCAAGATAGAAATTCAAATTATGATCACATTTTTCTTTCGGAAAAACTTATGCTTGTGGGTGAAATTTTATTGCTTTGTGGTAGATTTAAAAAATAGTATGGAAAATAAAATAGCTACTCATGTTGCCCAATAATTTCTTCTATATGATTGTAAATGGCTATAGCATCAAACTTAGGTCATTAATTATCATATTTACAAATATTCTACTCTTGTATTGGAATTGCAATTGTGTTGAGGAGTGGTGGAAATTTGGATTCCTTTTAGTGGTGGTTTCAAAGATGAATCAACCTCTCTAATTTATTCAAATTTGTTTCATCTACCTATATATTTTAATAGGTTGAAGAGGTTCAAACAATGAAAATCAAAATATTAGAAGTTACACATCTTTAGTCATCGTATGAAAATTATTCAATTATTTATATATTTAATAGGTACTGGCATCCCACACATTGGCCTTATTCTAGTAATTCCACATGGATTGGAAAGACTAATGCATTATTTCAATGTGTTTCAAATTTTTTATCTCTTGTGAATTTCTGTTACCGTGCTAATAAACATTGGGTTTATTATCACCAAGAAATCATCCACACAACATTACAAGTGATAGATTAAAAATGTCTTTAATCCATGAAGATAAATATTTCATAAGGCTATTAGCCATCATCCCAAAAAGCTTGATATTGAATTGAGAAAGTGGGTTTTTTTCTAAATGCGCAAACCTAAAATTCGTAATTTGTGTGGAACCATGCAATTATTCCTTCGATCAACACAAATATCTATAAACACATCATATCTGCACTGAAAAGTTTGGTAAATCTCATTAAATGTGGGTCGTGGCATGTACATGTTGTGAATAAGAAGGTTGATGTCTCAAGGTAATTTATGAAGGGTACTTTGAGGCTCTTTAAGGCTCCATCATATTCATTTCAAATGTGAAATATTAACCACCTTTACTCAATGATACAACCACCATGATTGTCTAGAAAAGTTCTATAAATGCTAGTATTGGGGGACCATTTAAACTTGGAAGACCATTACGAAGTCATGTTTTCAAAATATATTTGAAAATCATACAGTTGGTGGCATTCATTTTCATATTGTGGACCACCACTATTGGAATTTCTTGTGAATCCTTATTTTTGTTTCCTACTCGTTTACTCATACACTAAAGAATGATTGGTGTCAAATTAGTTTTTGTATTCTTTTTTATTTCTTTTTCACCATTAATATAGTTGTTGTAGGTCACAAGAGCCTTTCAAATTAGTGGAATATTCTCAAATTCTTAGAAAAACCCACCATACAAATCCACAACTCCACTTTTTTTTTTCTCACCTCTCTTGAATTGTAGGTTATTTCTCTCTACCAATTTCTATCGGAGAACCGCTTAGAGGAAACTACCAATTCTCAATAGGATTCAAGTGGATTTATGAGCGAGGAATTATAGTCTTCTCATCATGTAGGAAAATCATGCGAATGTCAAACAAAAATTTGCATTGGTTCTTTAATTCACAATTTCGCAGTAGTTGGAGCCACATCATTCTCCAAGGCTTTCGTATGAATATTCATGTTTTGTACAATTTTCAATATTTTCTCTTTGATTCATGACTCGGGTAGTAGCCAATAATGATCTTTCCCCACTCCTGATATTTTGCAAGCTATTTTTGAATGATTAGATTAGAGTTAATGACTAGTAAAAGAGACAATGTCCCTTTTTCCACATGGATGGCCTTTCTAACTTTCTAATTCATTTTCAATTATTAGTTTAAGACTTGAAGTAGAAATCCTATATTATAATTATGTCATTTTCTTTGCAACCTTGGTGATATTTGGGAATCAAAAAATATTTTAGAACCATTTTCAGCTCCCTTAGGATTATGGAAAAAATCAGATAGTTTAATTAGGAAAAACTAAGTGTGACTATATACACATACTTTCTATTTTACAATGAACAATACCACAACTTAATTAGTGGGCCAATTAAGCTATCATAGGGCATCCACATATTTAGAATGTCTTAAAAATTACGTTATGCATCAAACTCCTTTTTCGTGTTTTCGTTACTTGAATATGATCATCCCCTTGTACTCTTTGTGATCTAAGGGAGCCAGAAAGCTAGGTGGATCCTTAATAGGTTTTCCATCTTTCCACATCCTAGGAAAATGAGTTTGGAATATCTTCACATCTCATAGCCACTTAAATTTCACTCGAACTTAACACATTAATTGCCCCCATTCTGGGGTTAGAAAATATTTTTTGGTAGTCTTTTCGGGGTTAGAAAATAAATTTTGTTGTATAAGTTAGGACTTTGGGGGTAGCAATCCAAATAATCCACCTTAGTCATTTTTCATTGGAAAATACATGTTTTCCTCATAGGGAACTCTAAATACTCCATAATTCAATGTAAAAAAACCCGATGGTGAGAAGAAAATCATGCTGGCAGTGAGGCCTAGGGCTATGATCATGCAAACCTCCTTGAATCTTTGAACTCTTGATATGGGTTTTAGATCCGTGGCTAATTCCTAGAATTTGAGATTCTCTCATTTACATAAGACAGAGCTATGTTAGTGGTCATCCATACATAATCCACCTAATGTGATAGTTATGGGTAGAAACTACACCTTGTGGTAATTTTAAATGGTTGCTAAACGCATTGCTAATCACTTAAGGATGTACCTAGTACCTCTAACTGTATTCTTCCTTTCGACGTCACTAGTTTTCTTTGAGTGGGTTCATCCTTACTATTAAAAATATTTAGAAGACTCAATTACTTTCTTTCTAAATGGAAGTACATTAGGTATTTTAGGTATTGACATATTCTCATATGTTTTCACCATTTTTGAGAAATATATTTATAAAAATAACGAAACTATTAAAATAAATAATATTTTTCTCTTACTTTAATATATTCTTTAATTTACACAATTCAAACACATTTGAAACCTTTCCAAACATCTCACACACATTATTCCAAACCATTGAAACTATGCATTAACGAGTCATTCTCATCAACTATAAATATAAAATAATAATTAAACCAGCCTAAATTACATTGACATTAATAATGAGCATTTAAAATGATATAGATAAAATAAGTAACATTAAAATAAATAATAACCTAATGAATATATTGATGAAATGAATATATAATAATAAAGTAATCTATAATATATAATATATATATATATATATATATATATATATATATATATATATATATAAAATATCAACTTTATTTGTTTTTCAACATTTAATAAATTTATGTTAACGTCAGTTTTTTAAATAAAATTATAGAAGTAATTTATTTTTTAATAATTTTAATATTAAAATTCATTGAATATTTAAATATTTTTATAATTTAAAATTTAATATTTTTATTTATAGATATCTGTTAGTTAATTAAATATATCACATAATAAAATATGAAGGAAGAGATTGCAACTCTTATGATAAAAGAATAACAAACCGAAGATTACAAATCTTATGATAAAAGCATGTCGACGTTTTTTGCCTGCCATCACGACTCTTTAACAAACATTCCCGATAAAATTATGCATCCTCATAGTTAAAGTTGATTCTTAGAAACCCGTATATATATATAGACACGTGGATTATTTGAAATGTGTACGTTGATTATTTGAAATCAAATATTATGATATCATAAAGGAGCTGTAATAAACATTTTTTTGATAAAAATACTACAATCAAGCTAAGTGTTTGGAATGTTTATTAGGTTAGAATAAGTTCTCCTTCAACTTTATTTCATAAATATTTTACAAAATCGTATATATATATCGATGGATAAGATTTAGAATATAATAGTTTAAAATGGTTTATATAGTTATAATCCATGTTTAAAGATATAAGATAGATGAGATTTAGAATATATTCCACTCATTTCGAAGTATTTCAAGATATAATGTTAGATGAAAGTGTATCATATATCCAATTATGCAACTTAAAATACCTTAAACAGAATGTATAGTCTATTTAACCTATAAACATCACCATTTCTCCATCACCTCTTATTCTTGATTTATATAAAATAAATGCATAATCCATTCTAAATTTCTTATAATAGAGATGAGACTCGTATCTTTTCAAGGTTTGCTTTTTTTAAAAGCATCGCATGAGTAAACAGATAGATAAATGTTTTGCGTGGCATGATGACATGCTAATCAGTCTTTTCTGCATAATATGTTTCGCAATGATTAAAGAGAATATATAAAATATTTCCATAGTGTAGAATCATCTATGGGAGCCATCTTCCATGGGTTTTCTTCGCTTCGTTGAAATTTAATTATTTAAGGTGTTAATTTTTTATTTATTAAATTTAGTTTCAGAGAACTTTAAAATTTTATTAATGTACAAGTTTAATTGAATATTTAGTAATTGAAATTAGTTTAGAATTATGTTAAATTTTAGCATAAAATTACGATGGAAGTTCGATTATATATAATCTTCAAAAATTGTTATAATATTTTTATTAAAAAAAGGTCATCTTATTATGATGTTTACTTATTATATCTATATTTTAGTTTTTATTGGTCTCGAATCATATCAAACGTTCAATCCATATATTCTTCTTATGGTATAATATCTCCATATTCTCAATAATCATCTAATCATTTTGAAGGATTTTTTCTCTAGAAAAGGTATGCCTATGAATTTGAAGAAATTAAAGGTTTTAATAGTCAAATCCTATGAGATTACTTATGACATCTTCATTTTTAATAATAATAATTTGGAGGGAATGTCTTATTACAAATATCTTGGAATAAATATTAATTATAAGTGCAATTAGAACTATAGTATTGAAACAAGAATAAATGAAGGATATAAGGCTTGTTATGGGCTTAAAAGTAAGTGTAAATTAATAGACTTTCTATTGAGAAATAAGAATGTAGTGCTCACTTCTTGATCCTATTATCTTATATTATTTTATTAACCTACCTATTGAGTGATTAACTCTACATACTAGGTATGCTTATTCCGGCTACATATCCAAACCTCACACTTATACATTAGTATTTTATTATTAGTATTAATATCAATTAATAGTTAAGCTTCAATTAGTGGTTAATTAAATGATTAAATTTTAATCAATATTAATAAATGATTAATGATATATAATTATTATGATTAAATTTATATTGGATTGATTATAACTCGTACAAAACCATTTTTATCGGATTGACCCTTAAGTAAATATTATTATTAGATTTTATCATTTTTTATGTGCTGACATGATTGTATTCCTTGAATTGAATTTGGGATAAAGGAATAGGTGGAGGATGACATCAGCCATTGTAGGAGGTTGGTATTGATTCAAGGAGGGACACATGATGATTCTTATATGGGGCTTTAGGGAAACTTGGAAGGGGAAGCGAGAGGGGGTTTGGTAATTGGGAGTGGGACATGTTTTCCTATCACATGGAGGAGTATTTCGGTGTTGGACACTAGATGGGTATTTGCATGGGGATCTCGAACACACTAGGACTACATTTTGGACATGGGCGTGGAGATCTAGGTAACCAATGGAGATTTCCTAGGCTAGAAAGTGAGATAGAAATTCCCAGTTAGAAGGGTGGCACATTTAGTCAAGTTCTCCCATCGGGAAAACCATAATGGATCCACCTCAACCACATGTTCTTCTTGTGGTTTAAATACTTAAAATGCCCACAAATAAATTTTTACTTATGTTGTTTTCAAATATGTGGAATTGATAAATATTTTGGTTTTGTATATGCAATGAAATTGTGGAAATTCTTTTATGCCTGAGGACCCCGAAATGGGTATTTACACATAATATCAATGCACCCATATCTAAAATATAGGGCTTAAAACCAACCTGAAAACTTGTGTAGTAGTCTCAACCTAAAAAATTGTCTCATATGGCAAAAAAGAGAAAACATATCTCGATATCCTTTAACAACTCCTACGAAAAATGCATATAAATTTAATACTCTCGAATCATCACTTTTGTTTTATGGAATTTTTGTTGACGTTAAGAAACTTATAGAGCCACTACTTCAGTCACTAGGGTTCCTAGTGTCATTTAGCATGTTGTCAGTATTACCTTGCAACACCTGAGTGGAAGCTCATCAGCCCCATTGCCCCATGAACGGAAAAAATCCCACATCCTAGTGGGTCTTGTTTAGTACTCCAGTTGTTTTAGGCTTACATATGATTATACAAATGCCAAATATTATGCCTTTTGTGTGTGTAAGTGATTCCACTTTACTTAATTTATAATATTCAATATAGTTTCTCTAAAATGCAGATTAAATAGTCACCTTTATAACAAACAAATGAACACATTGATAAAATAAACATATAATAATAAAAAAATCCACTATACATATATCTTTTGTTTAATTTTTTTAATTTTTCAACATTTAATAAATTTATAAATAAGATAAATTTATATTAATTTTAAATTTATATTCTTAAAGAATTATCTTCTTAAAAAATCATTATTAATATTCTTTCATGTAATTGATTATACATAATTAAATATTTCACGTAAGAAAATATCCCAAAAGTGAAAATCTTAGGATGAAAGAAGAACCACCCAAAGATTTCAAATCTTATTAGTCCTTTCTTCACAAGGGACTATGACTATAACATCTACCTTAGGGTCAACGTGCATTGATTCTACATTATTTTTCTTTGTATTTTCCATTTTAACCAAAGTTTGGGGAAAATGCTTAATATTATATTTTAACATAAATTTAAAAATAATTTTCTAATTTGCTCCAAATATTATTTATTCGATTGACTCAACGAGATCTGAGACATAGTTCCCCAATTGAAGGGCATTTTATTTTCAATATTTGTTGATGGCTGATAATTCATAAAATAAAATAAAATAAAATAAAAAATAAAATAAAATAAAATAAAATAAATTGTGAGTGGTCATTCTATTGGTGAGTTCTCTGACACTAACATTGTTCTAATACTTCTCTTGCCAATGATATAGAATTGACATGGTTGTAGGTCCTTTACATAGGAAGGGGAGAGGTGGGTGAAAAAATCTTCAATTAATATTACTATGTTTCATTGTGTGGATCTTCCTTGTGTGAAGCTTTTGATGTGTGGAGATTTTACTATATGAAGAATGGGGTATGTGTAGGAGAATAGGGGTGTAGAGTGAACTTTATTTCACAAGGAAAAAGTTAATTTTAAAAAAATTTCCATTTAAAAAATTTACAAATTCAGCTAGCCAGGAGAGTAGTTACATAGAGCTATGAATTTGTGTGAAATTAATGGTGTATGGAGGACGAGGTATGTGCAAGAGAATGACCCCTAGTGGAGGGAATTTCATTTAGTTTTTTTTTTTTTTTCTAGGAAATCCATTTAAAAAAAAAAAAATTGAGTTTCCATTCTATTGGTGAGTGCTATAACACTAATACTGACAATGTTATGTTATTATTTTCCTAATGTGTAATATTCCCAATTGGGAAAACTCAGCAACACATGCATGAAAAACGCATTTTCATAAGTATATGTTATAAAAATCAAAATCAACCCTTGGATCCATTAGATCTGACAATATGATATCTAAATCCAAGAGGATATGAGAAAAAAATCATATTAGGTGAGGTAAACAATCCTCCCACACCTAGTACAGCTCAAAATTTCTGAAACCCCAAAACTACTACAAAATAAAATTACTGCATAAAGAGACAGAGCAGTCGAATGAGGGCTTATAAACAAAAATGGTAGAGACAGATATATATGGTATTATATTAATCAATATGGCCCAAAAACTGAGATCTAGTCTCCTTTACACAAATCCAACAGAACCCAGGAAGGGGTTCTAGGAATACACCCAAATACAAATGGTGATCTACAGCCCTAAGACTGAATAATCATTGTAAACTAAAGCACAAGAGAATAGAAGGATGAAATAATATAGATCTGATGCATATCTTCTCCAAAGTCTTCTCCAGTGAAATTATGAACCCTTCAATCATAGGAAAACCCTAAAAAAGAACCACAAGATCCCCCACTGAAGCTGCCCTCCAAAATAATGCAATTCCACACTGAAATTTTGCTGTAGGTGATGGAAATAGCTTGGCCTACTACTATAGGTCTTATATAAGCCCAGGAACCCTCCAAAATGATCTCCCAAAAGAAGGAATCCCTCCTCCTATGCAAAACCAACTCAGAAAGTGGGTTTCTCAACCCTCCACTACAACACCCTGCAACACAACACAATATTCTGCAGAAACTGCATTGTAGATGAAGACTGAAGCTTGGCCAGAATACCAAATGTGTGGAATGATAGATCAAGACTCTCCCAAGAGACTTCTCAAGGAAGGAGATGGAATTCCTAAATAGGAATACCTTAGTGCTAAACAGCACCAACAATCTTAGCTAAACAACTGAAGAGAGAAAAGTCTAAATAGACATATCAAAATATAATACATAAGCTAACCCCATATGGCTGCCATCCTCTTCCTTATAAAAAATGTGAGCCTTCTCACCTTGGATCGTACTCATTAGGGTATCCACCATCACACAATCAATCTCCCTCCAAAACTATGTTGTACCTTCATCAATGCGGCTCCTCCATAACAACGTTGTTTGATTTGGTCGAGGTTGACCTCTTCAACTTGCTTCAACCATTTTCACACCTAAGGGTCTTCAATCCAGCTCTTATATAGTTTTCTAAACTAATCCTCATTCATATTGAGCTATCTTTATTGATGATCCACTCCTCCCACATTAATGTTGTTGACTTGGTCAAACTTGACTTTGTCCAAATACATTAGGCCTTGTTCACACATGAGAGTGCTAGATCTAGTTATTATTATGATCCCTTTTTACATCAAGAGGGATTTTATGCTTATTTAAGATACGTATGGGTCTCTTTCCCCATTTATTCATCTACTAGGTGCTAAAAGAAAAAATCAATATTCCTATTAGCTCCATGCTAATTTAGGAATGATACAGTCCTCCCAGTAGAAATGAAGAAGGGAAACAATAATGTAATACATATTGGAATATTATAGTTCATGGAGTGATTCCATAATCTTGGCTCAGCCTGTGGATCTCAGCCATTATGCTATTAGAAGAATAAAAAGAAGAAGGAAAAGATCAGAATGAAGGAAATAATGAGCTTTGTCTCATCATTTTTCAGATCTATGAAGAACCTCTCCAAGGAGGTGAAGCAAATGGAAGAAGAAAAATAAAGTTGTAGTGAGACCTCTAGAGGGTTTCAAGAATAGGAAGGAACATTTAATTCCTATTCTTAGAAGAAAGAACCAATGTTGTAGAAAGCTCCAAAGCATTACAGCTTGCCCTTTCCTTTTGATGAAGAAGATAAAAGGCATGGAGATGGAGAGCATTTGGAACATGAGATCCTGAGTGGATACCTTGCAGAATACAAGTCTCAACCTAGAGTTTTTGAGGAGACTCTTTCTCTTCCTCAGTTTATTCAGCTTGAAGAAGAAAGGAGGCCTTGCAACAATAGGAGAATGAGGGGCAATAGATTTCTATTGTCTACTTTTGATGGGTCAGCCACATGTACATCAAGGGTTTGGGTGATGAAGTGAGATGTGTTCTTCCTACTACATCATGCAGTAGAAAGAGAGGCTGCTAAGATTGCAGTGCTGCACCTTGAGGGAAAAACAAGCACTTGGTGGTTCAGCCATTTGAGTCATGCAAGAGTGATTACTTTTGCAGATTTCACTCAAAAGGTGAGAAAAGTGTTTCAAAAGGAGCTTACACAACCACTGGGGGATACTTGTACCAACGCTGACACAACTATGGAGGAGTAGCCATCATCCTCAGCAGTTGGGGGAGCCAACACATTGGAAGGAGGAGCCCTTGTAGCCATACAAGATGTTCCCAAGCTTCACCATGATATGCATGAATTTCCACTATCTGTTATTTAAAAAAATACTATGGAGGTTTGTGGAAATATGCCTTTGCATGACCAAGGGTCAATGCATACTACTGATTTGGAGCAAAAAAATTGCACTGCGGTATGTAGCCTTGAGTTGTTCAAGGAAGGGATAAGAAATCATCCTAATGTGTCATTATCAAGCTGCACTCAACACTTGGGGTTGGGGTGTGAACTTGTGGAGGATAGGATGAGCTTTGTCCTAAACAATCCAATACAGAACTCTATGTTCAACATTCAGCTTGAGCATGAGACAAAAAATACACCATTAAGGAAGTTTTTCCTCTAACATACTTGGATCCCTATGGATTCAATGGGGTCATTGGTGCAGGATATTCTCTAGGAGATCCCCAAGGAGTTGCATTTCAACATACCATGAAATGCAAGAGGAGAAATCTGATTTGCTAGGATGGCTTCATTGGAAGAGTACCAAGATGGAGCATGGTGGGAGGCACCCACATTTGGATGAGTGGTTGTGGATGTTGAGAAAGAGGTTGGAAAGCTACTTGAAGATCTATGACACAGGGCAGCAGGAGGCAAGGTTGGGGTGGCTACTATTGAAAGAGTTTGGCCTTCATGTGACATAGTCTTCTTCAAAGGGTATGTTAGGGATGGAGGCATTACATGAAACCCATATGTTCTGGAAGTAGAATATTTGGTCAAGGTTGACCTCTTCAAGGTGCTTCAGCCCTTTCCATACCTAAGGATATTCAATCCAGCTCTTATATAGTTGTCTAAACTGATCCTCATTCATATTGAGTTGTCTTAATCAATGACCCACTCCTCCCATGTTAATGTTGTTGACTTGGTCAAACTTGACTTTTCCGAATACATTAAGCCTTGTTCACACATGACAGTGCTAGATCCAGTTATTATTATGATCCCTCTTTACATCAAAAGGGTTTTTATGCTTATTCAAGAAAAGTATGGTTCTCTTTCCCCTTGTATTCATCTACTAGGTGCTAAAAGCAAAAATCAATATTCCTATTAGCTGCATGCTAATTTAGGAATGTTACAGTGGTATCAAATGGTTTTAAGAGTGTTTAACCTCCTTGGAGAGGCTCTTTCTATTTAATCTTCTTGCTCTGATACCACCGTAATATTCCCAATTGGGAAAACTCAGCAACACATGCATGGAAAACTCATTTTTAAAAATATATGTTATAAAAATCAAAATCAAACCTTGGATCCATTAGATCTAACAATATGATATCTAAATCCAAGAGGAGATCATAAACAGATCATATTAGGTGAGGTAAACATGCCTCCCACATCTAGTACAGCTCTAAATTGTTGAAACCCCAACACTACCGCAAAATGAAATTACTGCATAAAGAGACAATGTAGTCTAATGAGGGTTTATACACAGAAATCACAGAGACAAATAGATCTGATATTATATTAATCAATATGGCCCAAAAACTGAGATCTAGTCTCCTTTATACAAATCCAAGGGAACCCAGCAAGGGTTTCTAGGAATACACCTGGAGATAGTAGTGAATAACTATTGAACTGCAAGCTCCCTCAAGAGGCCTCTCAAGAAAGGATATGGAATTCCTAAATAGGAATACCTTGTGCTAAGTAGCACAACAATATCAGCCAAACAAATGAAGAATTCACAATAGTCTTACAGACCACAAATTCAATAATCCATAACATGTCTTGCTATGGCTGTCTTGCGCTCCTTATAAACAAGTGTGAGCCTTATTACCTTGGGTCCCACTCATTATGGTTTCCTCCACCAAGGAATATTCCTCCCACTATCACTGCACTATATCCATAGATGATCTCCACCATTCATTCCAGCAGTGTTGACTTGGTCAAACTTGACCTTGTCCACATGTAATTGCCCCTGTTCACACATGAGGGTGTGAAATCCAACTATTATAATGATCCCTTCCCACATCATGAGGGATTTTATTCCTATTTTAGAAATATATGGGCATCTTTACCCATTTATTCATCTCCTAGGTGATATAAACAAAAATCAATATTCCTATTAGCTACATGCTAATTTTGGAATATTACAATCACTGTAATATTCCCAAATGGGGAAGCAGCAATATATGAACACAATAATGGAAATAGCAGTGACAAATCAACACATGTAATGCAAGAAGATCACATGGCGATCACATTAAGATCATAACAACAAAATGTATACAATTCCTTGAGGAAATAGTCATTCAGGATAGGAAAACCAGCCTCAAGAGAACATGTACAATAAAGATCACTGCTACCCAACAAATGCCCAAGGCTATGACATCGCAGTTTTATTAGATATAACTACTGCTAGAACATGTAAATACATGGATATGCAAATTTTTGTCTCATACAATGTTGGTAGTAAAGATCTAAGCTCCTAAATACATTTCCAACACAATCCAGAAAGGATTTCCTGAAAAATGCAAAAAGTGAAAAATGCCAGAATGCAGCCCTAGAACTAAATAGCAACAGCAACTCAATAAATAGAGGGAGATGCATGAATACGATGCACAAGATGAATAGACCTCCTCCTATGGATCTTCCAAGTGAAATTTTGATCCTAACACTGAAGATCTCACCCTCCAATCAAACATTGCAACCCCTCACTGCAAATACTCACTGAAATAAGGTAGTCAAGGAGAGGTACTGTGATGTAGGTGATGGAAAATAGTTTGGCCAAGTGAAAAGATGTGAAATCAACTCCAACTTATTCCTCACTTATCTCCCAAAGGGAAGAATTCTTCCTCCTCTAGGAAAAAAGCTCTAGAAGTGGTGTTATCAACCCTCCACTGCAACACCCTACAACACAACCCATCTCTAAACAGAAACTACCTTGTAGCTGAAGGAGGTAGCTTGGCCTCAAGCCTGGATGTGGAGAAATGAATTGCAAGCTCCCTCAATAGGCCTCTCAAGAAAGGAGATGGAATTCCTAAACAGGAATACCTTGTGCTAAGCAGCACAACAATCTCAACTAAATAGCTGAAGAATGCACAATAGTCTTACAAACCACAAATTCAATAATCCATAACATGTCTTGCTATGGCTGCCTTGCCCTCCTTATAAAAAATTGTGAGCCTTCTTACCTTGGGTACCACTCTTTATGGTTTCCTCCACCAAGGAATCTTCCTCCCACTATCACTGCATTGTCTCCATAGATGATTTCCACCATTCATTCCAGCATTGTTGACTTGGTCAAACTTGACCTTATCCACATGTAATTGCCGCTGTTCACACATGAGGGTGTGAAATCCATCTATTATAATGATCCCTTCCCACATAATGAGGTATTTTATTCCTATTTTAGACATGTATGGGCCTCCTTACCCATTTATTCATCTCCTAGGTGACACAAGAAAAAATCAATATTCCTATCAGCTACATGTTAATTTTGGAATATTATAGTCCTCCCCTCCCAAATGTTTCTTGTCCTCAAGAAAATGCAACGATATAACTGAGAATTCTCCCCTCCTCCTCCTATATCACATATGACGATATCCTCCAAGGAATAAGATGTTGTCTTATCCATAAATCTCCATATTGCCCCTCCCAAGCATGCAAGCTAGCTAAATAGCTATCACCATGAAGAAGTAAAAGATTCAAGGAGGAAACAAGGTGCTATATAGAGGTAATTTTGAGGCATGGGATCTGAAATGCATTGGGAACCATCATTCCCATTTTGATCCTCCATACCCAATCTATCATCCATACAAAATGAGCCACCCTCCAAAAATGTAACTCCTGGAAATTATCGTTCACCTTTGGCTCCTGCAATGTAGGTGGGATAAATAACTGAACATGGTAGACAAAATATCCTGCCCCAATTTGTCCCTCTCTCCACTTATGAAAAGTGTAGAGTAGCTACTGATTTTGGGCTGCAATAATGTTACCCTCAAATGGCAAGAAGAAGACTGGATATCCAAAGATATTCTCTCCAACATTGTGAATCATGCTGGCCCAAACCATCCCATATTTGATGAATAGGAAATCACCACCATATGGCATCCAAATGAGAGGAATAATGAAGGTTTCATGTAGTGCTGGAAGGTACCAACCATTTCCCAAGTGGTCATAGCGTAGTTTTTCTAACTATTGTTGCAAAGCATAACATGGCAAGTTGTTTCTTAACAAATTTCTAGTTGTATATGTCATAATATATACTAGTGAATAGTGAATGGCTTGGTGTATCAATTGAGGATATAGGAAATATTAAAACACTTGTCCCATTTTATACAAAATATGGCTTTCTCCGTTATAGAAGTTGGCCAGAAATTGCCCAAATAGAGGCTTTCCCTTTTAAGGAGAAATGCACTATATAGAAATGGTAAGAGAATGCAAAAAAAAAATTATTACCATGTACTGAAAGTAATATTATGATAGGATCCATGAATAAGCCCTCCATAGTGGTATGAAATACTCCCATGAAGAGAAATGTATCATACGCTGCATGAGGATCCTTCTTCTTATGCTTGGAAATCCAAGTCAAGAAGAGAATATCATAGTAATAGATGCCTCCATCCACTACTCCATCACTCTCACCTCCTCCTTGTCCACCAAGTGCATCATTTATGAAGTGATCTTGGGAACACCCCATCTATAAACCCATGCTCCCAAGTTACAACGCTATTGGCCTTTGTAATAAGGCTCCTGCCATCTTATAACTCCATTATTTGACATGTCCCATGTCAAAGTCATCTACCATAATGTTGCTGCATATGGGAGACTCCCTCCAAAGTGGAAGTACCTCTTGATCTTCCAAGGCTAAGGATTAGCCCTTTTGCACCATGATAGTGCCATCACCTACTCCTCCAACATCATGCAAAACATGGGAGAGGATCAACTCATATCCTCTCAAGAAAACACAAGGTAACAACATCTCTTGTTGCTCCGTTATCTCTCCCTCATACAATTCATGGAGTGATATCATGATGGTTGACTTGTATAATGCCCCATACAACCAAATATTCTGCTACCATAACATATGGGTATCATGAAATGCATCCATCCCTAACATACCTTTTACCAAAGGGTATGTCATATGATGGCCAAACTCTTTTAAGAGTAGCCAATGCAGCCATGCCTCCTACTTCCCGGTGTCATAAATATGAAAGTGGCTCACCAACCTCTTGCTCACCATCCACACCCACTCAACCACATGTGGGTGTCTCCTACCCTGCTTCATCTTGGTACTCCTCCAATGAAGACTACCATCGTCCCAAATCAGATTTCTTCATTTTCAATTCATGGCATGTTGAAATGCAACCCCTTGGAAATCTCTTCGAGAAGATCCCACACTAATCACCATCTTTAATCCATTAATATCAAAGTTTTTTGGATGAAAAACCTCCTCGCTGCTGCTTAATGACATCGCTATTAATCTCCTCAATGGTGTATTTTGTATCTCGTTTTCCAATTCAAGGATGAACATAGAGTTCTACATAGGATTGTTTAGAACAAATTTTTTCCTATCCTTCAAAAATCCATACCCCAACCTCAAGTATTGTGTGCATATCAACAATGGTACATTAGGATGATGGTTCATCCCTTTCTTGAATAATTCAAGGTTTCACAATGCAGTGTAATTTTGTTGTTCCAAATTAGTAGTATGCAATGGTATACAACCCTCCTTGAGATTTACTGAAACAATAGGAAATGGAAACCTAGGCATACCTTCGTGAAACTTGGTAATATCTTGTATGGTTGCAAGAATTATTTCCTCCAATGTGATGGTTCCTTTAACTACTGGCGTTGCTAGTTTCTCCTCCATAGTTGTATCAATGTTGGTACAAGCCTCCTCCAATGGTGGTGAGGGTTCCTCCTCCTTTGGTTTCTCCTTGCCAAATTTTTTAATCAACCTTTGAGTAAACTCTGCAAAAGTAGTCACTCTTGCATGACCCAAATGGCTGAACCACCAAATGTTTGCTTCACCCTCAAGCTGTAGCGCTACAATATCTATAGCCATTCTTTTTACCACTGGATGTATTAGGAATAATTCATCTAGTTTCCTTGCCCAAAACCTTGATGTAGATGACCCATCAAAAGTAGACAATAGAAACCTATTTCCCTTGATTCTCCCTATGCTACGAGGTATCATTTCTTCCTCCAGTTGAATGAACTGTGGGAATGCTAGAGTCTCCTTGAAGGCTTGAGGTTGAGATTTGTACTCAACAAGGTATTCACTTAGAATCTTGTGATCCAAGTGTTCTCCATCTTTCTGCAATTTGTCTCCTTTTTCAAAAGGAAAGGGTATAGTCCCACTACTTCTTTCTCCTCTTCTTTTCCTGACCTCCTTGTTGAGGTCCTTTCTAGATCTGAAAAGAGATGAGATAAAACTCATTCTCCCCATCATTCTAGATCTCTTCTTCTTCTTATATCATCTTGGCTTTAAATTCACATGCTGAGCCAAAGATCATTCTCTGATACCACTATAATATTTGCAAACTGGGAAGAAACAATATATGAACACAATAATGGAAATATCAGTCAAAAATCAACACATGTAATGTAAGAAGGTCATATAGCCATCACATCAAGATTATAACAACAAAATTTATACAAGTCCTTGAGGAAATAGTCCAAGGATAGAACTAAGAAGTGTAATAGCAGTGAATAACTATTAGTATGAACTATAATAGTAGTGAATAAAATTACAAAAAAATGTGTGAAAAACATGGAGTCATTTCATTATGTTAATAAACAACAAATAAGAAAAATACAACTCAAATAATCAAGGCAAACAGGCCTCCCATGAATACATATGCCAAAGATGGTATGCTGCTACATTGCAGAATTCTCATGAACAAGAAAAATGCAATAATAGAAGGTACATTGCTACTGATGATGTACAATAATATAGATCTGAAATTATATGACTCATACAATGTTGGGAGTGAACATACAGACTCCCAAACACAATTCCAAGATAATTCGAAAAGGATTTCCTGAAATATGCAAAAGTGCAAAAATGCCGCAGTGCAGCCCTAGGGCTGAGTAGTAGTTGCAACTCAAGAACTGAATGAAGATGGATGTAGATGATACATGTGATGAATAAGTCTCATCCAATGGATCTTCCAAGTGAAAGGCTAATCGAATCACTGAATATCTCACCCTCTAATCAAGCAATGAAATCCCTCACTGCAAATGCTCATTGAAATAATGTAGTCAACGAAAGATAATACGTTGTAGGTGATGGGAAATAATTTTTCCGAGTTCGAAGATTTGAAATATTCTCCAAAACCTTCCTCACTAATTTCCAAAAGGAAAGAAAGCTTCCTCCAATGAAAAAATAGCTCTGGAAGTGGTGTTCTCAACACTCCACAGCAACACCCTACAACACAACCCAACTCTAAACAGAAAATGAGTTGTAGTTGAAGAAGGTAGCTTGGAATCAAGCCTAGATGTTGAGAAATGAAGTGCAAGCTCCCTCAAGAGGCCTCTCAAGAAACAATATGGAATTCCTAAATATGAATACCTCATGCTAAGCAGCACGGCAATCTCAACTAAACAATTGAAGAATGCACAATAGTAATGCAGATGAAAAATCCAATAATCAATAACATGTCCTATTATGGCTGCCTTTCACTCCTTATAAACAAGTCGAAGCCTTCTCACCTTGAGTCTCACTCATTAGGGTTTCCTCCAACAAGGAATATTCCTCCCACTATCACTGTGTTGTCTCCATAGATGATCTCCAACCTTCATTCCAGCACTATTGACTTGGTCAAACTTGACCTTGTCCATATGTATTTGCCCCTATTCACACATGACGGTGCATCCCTTTTCTCATCATGAGGGATTTTATTCCTATTTTAGAAATGTATGGGCCTCCTTACCCATTTATTCATCTCCTAGGTGTCAAAAGGAAAAATCAATATTCCAATTAGCTGCATGCTGATTTTGGAATATTACAGTTGTAATATTATAGAAGGGAGAATGTAGTAGTAATAAAACACAATATAAGAACTGCAGAAAAGTAAACAATAAATCTATATACACATCAGAATGCACATAAATAGCTAAGCCATTTTATTATTTTTGTAGGTGAAAAAGTAAGTACAACAATGCTCAAAGTATGAGACACTCAAGCCACAAGGGTGGCCTAGAATGACCCTACTATGATGTCCCAAGAGGGACTGTGTAATTAATACTCTACTGGAAGGTAAACTACGCTGTCCCTGCTACAACTGTAGGGACTACAGCTACCTGAAAGATAGAAAGTCAAATATAGGTAGAATGGGAGCTCTGATAATGCTGAAATTGTAGATCTGGGCTCTATGATGGATTCCCAAGATAACCCAAAAGGGATTTCTCAGATATGTAAGTATAAAAAAACCACCCTCTTAGGGATTCACATATATGCTGCTGGGAATGCAGATATGAAACTAGATCTGATGATATGATGGCTGCAATGTTGTACAATCATATCTATGCGAGAAGGGTTGATCCCTTCACTGGATCCTTGGGCTAAAAGATCAAGATATAGCTCCTCCAATATCCTCCACTGAAAATAGATTTTGGATGAACAACAGCTTCAGAAAACTACGTTGTCAGAGAGGGAGGCTCAATAGCCTACTGCTTGATATGTCAAATAAGCTCCTAAGTGATGGAAACAATAGATCTAATGTGAGGATATGTTAGGTCCCTATATTACCAGTATAGTCCCTTATTATTATTATTGTACCCTTTTAACCCCCATTTTTCTATTATTGTGCCCTTAAAGTATTATTGTTAGGTTGGCTAGGATTACATTATGGCCCACTAGGATTACATTATGGCCACATGGACTCCTATATATAGAAAGGAGGTTTTGTAAATTGTATCATCCAAGAATTGCTCATTTATGTAATTTATTGGAGGTTTCCCCCTCGAAGTGGCTCGTTTCTAAGGCGTTTATATCTCTTTTCTTCTATTTTTGGAGCTAGTTACACAACATTTGGTATCAGAGCTTTGGATTCTAGGGTTTCGTTGCTCCAAACAGATAATCGTGGAATTTTGGCTATAAATTTTTTTCTAAGAAGTTTCAGAAGCTAAAATTTTTAGGGTGCAAAGATGAAATCTTGAGGAAGAATTTTTAAAAATTTGAGAGCTTGGATCGAAATATTTTCGGAGATATGATCTGTGGAAGTTAGGTCTTTTTTCAGGCTCCTAAACAGGTCATCGTGGCATTTTCTCTATAACGTTTTTTCTAAGAAGGTTTACAATTAGAAATTTCTAGCGTGCGAAGCTAAAATCCTAAGGAAACGCGTAAAAAAATTTTAGAGCTTGATTCACAATATTTTTTGAGATATGATCTGTGGAATGTGGTGCTTTTTCAGGCTCCTGAATTTCATCTCAAAGAGGTGATCGTGGGAAAAGTTCAATAACTCTCTCTCTGAGCATTGGATTGGAGTGCTGTAAAAATTGGTCCCAATTACATGGACTTTAGTTTCTTGGCTATCAATTTTAGCGGAGAAGGACGAAACAGTGACACGTGGCATGTCGTACAAGTTCGCTCTACTGAACCAGTCCATAATTAGGTCATTGTGGGAGATTGGACATAACTTTGTCTTGGAGAATCCAAATCAGGTCAGACCTATGGCATTCAAAAGAGAATTCATAGCGCTAATTCAGTGCTAAATTTTAGATATTGAAGAGCTGCAATCACAGAGATAATCAAATTTCAATATCAAGCTCCTAAAAAGCAAGAAAAAGGTGTGTATTTTTTTCTGAATTGCATAAGTCTTGTTGAGAAATCAATTTGAATTGATTCCAAGGGAATATCGTAGAATATATATCAGTATTGGGTTCTAAAAAATGCCATGTAAAAATAATTCAACACCCATTAAGCCTTCAGAAGGCTCTACTATGACTCATGAAGATGACGAATTGCAACATGATCTATCAAAATTACAAGAGCAAGTGCAAGGAATTTTGCTCTCGCAAAGAGCAGCAGAAAATGTAATGGAAGTTTTGAAGAAAGGCATGGAAGCAAAGATGGATGGTGTGAAGAATAATGTGGATGGTTTGAAGAAAGACATGGAATCTAAGATAGATAACATGGAAGCTGGCATGGAATCTAAAATGGAAAACATGAAGAATGATATAAAAGCAGACATAGAAGGTTTGACAAAGTTGACACAAGAAATGTTTCCTAATGGTGGAAAGATAGTAGAGGAAATTCATGATGAGAACAAAATAAATGTTAATCATGATTTCATAAACTCTAATGTTGGTGGGAAGAACCACCATATTCCAAAAATGGATATGAGGAAGTTTGACGGAAAGGATCCTGTAACATGGATACTATAGATGGAGCAATATTTTGATCTCCATAA
Source organism: Pinus albicaulis (assembly GCA_034641835.2). Classification (NCBI taxonomy): domain Eukaryota; kingdom Viridiplantae; phylum Streptophyta; class Pinopsida; order Pinales; family Pinaceae; genus Pinus; species Pinus albicaulis. The sequence goes on from CM076570.1 coordinate 1,254,745,089, forward strand.
TGTGCAAAACACACAAAAGGTACACATTGAAACTTTACATTTAGAACAAAATGCATTTGTATGGTATCAATGGCCTTGCTCCCATAAAAAAATTGTCACTTGGTCAATTTTTATGAAGGAAATGATAGCACATTATGAGGATACAAAGAGCAATAGCTTCTTTAGCCAATTGATAAATCTCAAACAAAAGGGTTTAGTGGGGGAGCACAGTGAGGACTTCCAAAATTTGAATATAAGGGTAACTAATATTCCAGAGGAACACAGGATTGATCTCTTCATAGGAACTTTAAAGGATAACATCCAACATGAATTTCATGTTTTGGAACCTGATTCATTGGAGAAGGCATTCAGGTTGGCAAGAAAAATTGAATGTAAAATTATGGCGACAAGGAAGCCTACCACTCACTTCTATAAAGAAGGAAGTGTTTCTATGCCTAGATTTCCACAACATACAAGGTTGAAACCACAACAATTGGAAGAAAAAAGAGCAAAAGGGCTTTGCTACAGTTGTGATAGCAAATACACTAAAGGTCATAAGTGTGCTGAGAAGAAATTATTTTACATAGATTGTGAAGAGGAAGAAGAAAATGAACAAGAAGAGGATATACACGAGGAACCAGCCCTAGAAGAGGAAGAAATGAATCTGGCCATATCATGTAATGCACTGGCAGGAATTACCACTCCTCAGACTCTCAAGATTGAAGGACATATCAAGAAGAAAAAGGTAATAGTGTTGATTGATTCAGGTAGCACTCATAATTTTATTCATTGTAAGGTAGCCAAGGAATTAAATTGTTTCCTATACCGAGCACCAAAATGTCAAGTGATGGTGGCAAATGGAGGAACTATAAATTTCTCTATAAAATGCCATAATATCAAGCTAACCATGGGGGAATATTTATTGACAAGTCCAATTCTTTCCATTCCTATGGGAGGTGCTGATGTTGTACTAGGAGTACAATGGTTACCATCTTTGGGGATGGTAGCTTTTAATTTTCAAGAAATTTTCTTGAAATTTTTTTTAGAAGGAAAGGAAGTTGAATTACAGGGTATTGCAGGGAAGTTGGGAAAGATAATAAGCTCTAATGTCATGACAAAGCTTCTAAAGAAAGAACAAAGAGGTGTAATTGCACAATTATGCTCACTAGAAGTTCCACCATCAAAATCATCTATTTCTGCAGATCTCCAACAAGTCTTGGACAATCATTCCAAGGTGTTTGAAACTCCCAAAGGACTCCCACCTATTCGTGATCATGATAATGCTATTCATTTGATTCCAGGAAGTGTTCCTCCAAACATCAGGCCTTATAGATATCCTTACTTCCAAAAGAGTGAAATTGAACGTATGATTGCAGAAATGTTAGAGGCGGGTATAATTCAACCTAGTCAAAGTTTTTTCTCTACTCCTGTAGTATTGGTACACAAGAAGGATGGATCATGGCGAATGTGTCCGGATTATAGGGAGCTCAATAAGCTCACCATTAAAGATAAATTTCCCATTCCTGTGATCGATGAATTATTGGATGAATTACATGGAGCAATTTATTTTACCAAGTTGGATCTTCGTTCAGGATATCATCAAATTAGAATGAAGACTGAAGATATTCCAAAACAACATTTCGAACTCATGAGGGTCATTATGAATTTTTGGTCATGCCTTTTGGAATTACCAATGCACCTTCTACATTTCAAGGGTTGATGAATTCCATTTTCAAACCCTTCCTTAGAAAATTTGTGCTAGTATTTTTTGATGATATACTAATCTACAGAGGGTCTTGGAAGGATCATGTTCAACATGTTGATAGTGTGCTCAAACTATTGCAGGAGAAACAATTATATGCAAAAACATCCAAATGTTTCTTTGGAGTACAAGAGGTGGAATATCTGGGTCATATTGTATCTCACGAGGGTGTTAGAGTAGACCCTAACAAAATTAAAGCCATTAAGGAATGGAAAGTCCCCACAACCATAAAGCAGTTGCGAGGATTTCTCGGGTTAACAGGGTATTATCGCAAGTTTGTTAAGAATTATAGGAGAATAGTAGCACCTCTAACAACATTATTGAAAAAAGATGCATTTTCATGGACTCCTGAAGCAACTAAGGCCTTTGAACATCTTAAAGAGGCAATGTGCCTAGCACCGGTCTTAGCTACGCCAGACTTCACAAAACCTTTATTGTGGAATGTGATGCCTCAGGAAATGGAATTGGTGTTGTTTTAATGCAGGAAGGAAGACCCATTGCTTTTGAAAGTCGTCCAATCAAAGGAAAGTATTTAAAAAAACCTATTTATGAGAAGGAAATGTTAGCAATATTGCATGCACTAAAGAAATGGCGAACTTACCTAATGGGAAGACACTTCAAGGTAAAAACTGATCATGATAGTCTTAAACACTTTTGGAACAAAGAATATCTTCAGAAGAGCAGCAAAAATGGGTCACAAAGATGTTGGGTTATGACTTTGAAATAATCTACAAAAAAGGAAATCTTAATGTTGTTGCAGATGCACTCTCAAGAAAGAATGAAGAGGTGGAAGCATTGCTTTGTGTCATTTCTATTATCCAACCAGATTGGATAACCAAAGCAAGAGATGAATGGAAGAAGGATAAATATGTATGGGCACTCAATCAAAAGTTGCAGCAAGATCCTAGTACATCTAATACATTTAGTTGGAAAAATGATTCCTTATGGTACAAAGATCGCTTATATCTTTGTAAGAATGCCCAACTAAAACAAAATATTCTTTTAGAATTTCACACTTCTCCTTTAAGAGGACACTCGGGATTTTTAAAAACTTACCATAGGGTGAAGAAAGAATTTTTTTGGGATGGCCTTAAATCTGATATTCAAAAGTTTGTGGTGGAATTTTTCGTTTTCCAGTAGAATAAAGTTGAGACAATTAAGACCCCTGGACTTCTACAACCTTTATCCATTCCATGTCAATGTTGGGAGGAGATTTCAATGGATTTTATCACAGGTTTACCTAAGTCCAAAGGAAAGAGTTCCATCATGGTGGTAGTTGATAGACTTACCAAGTATGCACACTTTTGTGCATTATCTCATCCATTTAAAGCAAGTACAGTTGCTACTACATTTATGGACAGAATTCAAAAGCTGCATGGAAGCCCAACGGTTATTCTGAGTGACAGAGATCCCATTTTTACTGGAAATTTTTGGACGGAGTTATTTTCTTGTTTGGATACTCAATTAGTTCATAGCTCATCTTATCATCCTCAATCTCATGGTCAAACTGAGATAGTAAATAAATGTTTGGAAGGATATCTTCATTGTTTTGTATCTAATAAACAAGCACAATGGGTCAAGTGGTTACCTCTCGCTGAATGGTGGTATAACACTTCCTTCCATACTGCAGCAAAGATGACTCCATTTATGACACTTTATGGATATCATCCACCATCTATCACATCATATTTAAGGGAAAATTCAAAGGTTGAAGAAGTGGAAGATCACATCGATCATCAACAAGAAGTTGTCCAACTCTTAAAGGATAACCTAAATTTGGCACAAAATCAAATGAAACAACAGGAAGATCAACATCGCAGTGAGAGAAGTTTTGATGTAGGAGATTGGGTATTTTTAAGGCTACAACCATACAAACAAATGTCCCTCAAGCAAGCTAAGAAGGATAATAAATTATCACCAAAGTACTATGGTCCTTACAAGGTGTTGCAAAATATTGGTACTATGGCATACAAATTGGAGCTTCCTGCTTCTTCGCGAGTGCATCCATTTTTCCATGTTTCATGCTTAAAGAAGGTTATAGGTGAAAATCTTCCAGTTCAAACAATATTGCCAGAACTTGATGAGGAAGGAAAAATCATATTGGAACCTAAAGCGGTCACGGAAACAAGAACTCGACAGCTACGGAATCGATCAATTTCAGAGTATCTCGTCAAGTGGAAGAACTTACCCACCGAAGATTCTACATGGGAGGATGAGAAGTTTATACAGAAGCACCCAGAGCTACTCAAGCATTGAGGACAACACTTTTTTGAAGGAGAGGGGCATGTTAGGTCCCTATATTACAAGTATAGTCCCTTATTGTTATTAGTGTAACCCCTTTATTGTTATTATTGTACCCTTGTAACCCCCATTTTTTTATTATTGTGCCCTTAAATTATTATTGTTAGGTCGGCTAGGATTACATTGTGGCCCACTAGGGTTACATTATGGCCACATGGACTCCTATATATAGAAATGAGGTTTTTTTAATTGTATCATCCAAGAATTGTTCATTTATGTAATGTATTGGAGGTTTCCCCCTCGAAGTGGCTCATTTCTAAGGCGTTGATATATCTTCTCTTCTGTTTTTGGAGCTGGTTACACAACATGATATGATCCCTTACAAGATTTCCAACTAAAATACTGGAAACCACCTTCCTCCAATAGATCTATAGGACTAAACTATGAAATCCTTGAAGGGACTGCTTCTACATGGAGGTTAATCCCAATGGCCTAAATGTTGGTTGTAGATCTACTACTCCTAAAAGGCTAGATCTGAAGAACAAAGTGGTAGGATGAATCCTCCACTGGTTTCCTAGCTGGATGCTAGAAACAACCTCCTAAAGATGGCACCAATGTCTGATAAGGAATGAATCACAATCCTCTTTCCAGAGCTACTCAAAGAAATAGGTGCAATTCCTGAGACAAATCTAGATCTAAATAGATCAAGAATTGAATAATCCAAATCATAGCTTCCATTGTACCTTCCCATTCATTATATGTGTTAGCCACCTATAAATTCTGATATACCTAATGGTGGCTAAATTGGTTGTCAAGACTTAAAGAGATACATTCCATTTTGAAATCCGTCATCTTTGAAGTCTTTGATGATTCTCTACCCTTTGAAATAATCTTCACTGCTGTTTCCCTATAAGCCCTCTAGGACATGCTGTTTACCCAGAGAAAACTTCTTATAAAACTCCATTTCCAACCATTTACCCCTTCATTTCACTCTCACAAAATTCCCCATTTTTCATCATCATTCCCTTCATTTTAACCCTCAAAATACCTTCATTTAGCCTCTAAACCATCCTAAAATCCTCTTTAAACCTTATATTTCCCTTTGATTTGGTTTAAATACCTTCCTCTCACCTATTGGAACCTTCAAATTCCTCAAAAAGCCCTTCAAAAATCCTAAAAAACCCATTTTTTACATTAAGGACTTAAGCACCTTTTGGCCTTAGCCCTAGCCCTTGTTCTCCATATAAGCCATGCTACGACCAAGTGCTAAGGCCTAATCACAATCACAAAAAACTCATTCCCTTTGTTCTTTTTCCCAAATCCCTGATGTGACGAGTCCCTCTCCTTCGATCTTCTGATCTAATCTCGACCGTCGAATCCAAAAGAATCGATGGCTAAGATCTCATTGCGCTCTGACCATAGCCCTCTGTCATCACCCCGCCAATTAAATCCTGACCATTGATCATCCTTCAGATCAGACGGCCCTCGCATAATCGTATATCACAAACACAGTCTTCCCTTTCTCTTTTTCTTTTCATCCATCGAATCGACAAGAATCGACAACTAAGATCTCATTGTGCTCTTCTCATATGCCCTCCATCATTACACCCTCCGATCAATCCCAACTGTTGATCTCCCCTCTGATCTGACAGCCAACGCTTAATCGCACATCACAAAATCAAGGACCCCAGAGCTTTGGCCTCTTTCCTTTTCTCCAATGCGATTTAATCCCAACTGTTCATTCCGCCAAATCCGATGGTTCGTGCTTCATCACATCACACTCGTCCCTCACATAATCCTCCACCATCCCAACCTCTGATTAAATCTCCATCGTTGATCAAGTTTGATCAGACGGTCCACATTACTTCCGCTCTTCAAACCCCACCCTTCTCATTCTCCCCCATCAACAGATCTCGACCGTCGATCCTCATAATCTAACGGCTCGCATTGACCTCAGCAATGGACCCTACCTCCTTTCACCCATGCATCTAACCTTATTTCATGTTTCTCCCACACCATCAAATTTCTTCACCGACGATCCAATGACTTAAACTCAATATTGCGTAATTTCTACGCCCAAAGCTTAACGTTTCAAAATTACACGATGTGGACAGTTTTGAAAAGACAAGTGTTGCGCGATGTATGGAATCGTGTTTTTTTGGCCAAAATCTTAAACCACTTGAACAATGTGTGAAGACCACTAATGGTTTTCTGCTATACTGCTCCCCCTCTGCAATGTAACTCTTGATTTGATCCTGGCCGTCGATCTCTGAGATCAGATGGTCCTAACTTAATCATGCCCCCATTCAATTTTCACCTAATTCACTCCCAAAACACTCCATCGGGTGATCCCCACCATTGATTTTTCTAATCTAACAGCCCACATTTTATCTCGCCCCCATTCACCCACCATCCATCTAACCCCCCTAACGACCTCATCGACGGATCTCAACTGTAGATCACCATGATCTGATGGCCCACGTTGATCCTCACACCCAAACTCCCACCAAAACTATTTTCACCTTCTGCCATGGTTTTTCATCACATTTTCCACTGCATCCACCATTTTCCATCACTTCTCCTCCATCCCCACAAGCCTCTAGAGCAGTCCTTCCCCACTCCCGCTGGTTTTCATAATGAGTTTTCATTTTTTCCACGTTTTGAAGGTGGTGAATCCACACTGTTTTCACAGTCACAATCATGGTGAAAGACCATCACAGAGCCGAAGGTCACAGAAGAAGAAATCATAGAGAGGGTTTAATAGCATGTCTCATTAAAGATTAAGGATATTGACCTGGCATAAACCCTTCAGTGCCTCTGTAGCGTATATATTCACAAACACAGGTTTGCAAAAGTTTAAAGTGTATCAGAGCAGAATTAAAGGGTTAAAGGCATAATATTGAAGATTAAGAAGCCTAATCCACAGTCAGCAAGGATAAAAACCATGAATATGATTAAAGAGGCTAAATGAATCCTAAACACAATCAGAGCCAAATCAAAAGAAAAAGTTAGAGAAAATCAGCAAGAGAAAAGCATAAACAGAGCTAAAATAGGTTAAAGTACATAGAGATAGAGTAGTTATTAGTGCAGAAGTTGACTGACACATACATTACCCTTGCCCATGCACACAAGTCTGCCAAGCAGTTATTACACTAGGGAAGCTACTACAAACTATCAGAAGAAGTTCTTTAGAAGTATGGGAATCCTCATAGCACATTCTTCACTTAACTCACACCAATAAAATGACAGTACTACTGCATGCAGTGTTTTTATCCTAAAGAATAGCCTGTTGGGTGATCTCTATCATGTCAAAATGGTCTCAACAAGCTACATATTTATTGATCCTATCTAGAATTCAATGAAATGTTTAAGACACATAATGGGGCATTCGAATGCCCTCTCCTATATTTGATGATCATTAAAAACTTCTTTACCTACTTTTCCTCATTTTTTCCTATAAAGAGTCTTTGAAGTCTTATTGTAAAAGGTTGGCATTTGGTGTTTTCTAAAGTAATACATATTACTGCTTTGGAGAAGAATTGGTGTTCTGAAGAGTGTGGAAGTCTCTGCATTTTTTTGTTGATGAAGGAGGTTGGACCATTGGATCCTTCAGCCTAGTTGTGGTGAAGTAATCTCTTATTATTAATGTTTTATTGTTTATCACTCTGTTCCATCTTTCTTTGACGTATAGTAGGATAAAAATTTTAGGCAGAGAAATGTATCTTAGAAGCACCTCTGACCTATTTATCCTTCACTGTTTATGTGTTTTCTGCTACTAAATATGACAGGGTAGTCTAATAGCTCTCTTAAATGTTCAGTTTGTTTTATTTCAGAAATAATTAATTCAATTGTGCTAAAGACTGCTTAGGCATTCCCTCTTTCTTTACCACTGAATATTGTGTCTGAAATCTCCCTTTGATTATTATTGCTCGCAATTTGATAGAGGAACTTGTTTCAATCATACCCTCTGATCATTATTGTAATTATTGTGTTAAAGTTCTCTATAATTTCAGTCCTAGATGTCTAAGGCTTGTTCTCTTCTTTGAATGCAATTGTATGTTTTTCTTGATTAGGCCTTTCAACAGTAAAATTATAGGAGGAAATAGGGCATTCCCCAAATCCTATAATTCATTTAGAAGGTCTTAGTCTGCATTTCTCTTTCCTTTGAGTGTTTATATTGATTAAGTCCAAAGCAGTGAGCTTACTGGAGGAAATAGGGTGTTCCCCAAATCATTTAAGTCATTTGTGAAAGGATTTAGTTTTCTTTTCAGTCTTAGTCCTTAATGTTCATCCCATTTCACCTATATTATTAAACAAATCCTTGACAAAGTTAGATTTTCCCTTTGGTTCCCTTCCTTCTCAATCAGAACTATTTGGATTTTCACATGACTCCATTGCCCAATGGCTTCTAGATTCCCATGCTCTATCTATACTACATGAAACACATTTTTCCAACCAAACAAACAAAAAAAACCTTTGTGCTCTATAACTAGCCTAATACCTTAAATTGAACTTTAAAGATACATTATTCTTTACCTTGATAGAGAGATCCCTCTCTGGATCCAGGAGGGCTAGATCCTGAGATCTGAAAGTGGTTCTGATGTTGTCTTGTATTTTGGTTATCCAATCTACCAAAACATAGGAACCCCAACATAATGGTGATCACAGTGGGATGTATCAAGTATATGATAGTCTAGCTAACTCTTGTGCACTCTTTATTCCTACAAATATCTAATAAAATCAGTTAGTAAGCCATAGAGTAGACTCTATTTGTTTGAGCACCTTATCTAAGTGTAAGATCAGACATAGGACACTCTCATAACCATAAAAATTTACAAAACCCAAAAAATATTTCAGATTGGCTTCATAATAAGCATGGTGGTGGAGCCATAAAACATTTTTACCTTCACAAAAAGCTAAAAAATTTCCACCCGGTGACTCCATTAGCCCCAACAGGCCTATTACCCATCTAGGTCTCTAGATCTCTTTAGGATTGTGTTAACTAGCCTTAAAGGAATTGAGAAGCCTAGTCCCATTATTAGATAAGACATTCTGAGAGACAAAGCTTTCAAAACAATTCCTACAATCTTCAACCTCTCTCAATTTTTGAAAAGCAATCTCGCTGCACATAGGATCAACACTAGATCCCATCCAGTCCCAAATCCTCCTACAATAGTTGATAATCCAGAGAGAATTTTGTGGCAGGCTTTTAGGGTTGGAAAATAAACTACTCATAGGAACATCCCAAGAAAAAAATCTCTCCTTGAAAACCTCACTGTCTTGGAGAATTTACACTTTCATTTACACCATACTAAGAACATATTTAGAACCAGATCTCAAAGTGATTTAAACCAAACTTATCTTGAAACTGTAGATTTGGAACAAATCTTTAGTAGAGAAGCTTCACCCTCTACTCCTCCTGATTCACATCTTCTTCATCACTTTAGCCTCTTTCATAACCAATCTTCTCAAAACCAGTCTGCTGGCCCAAGTGTTTCTTCCACTACAAATCATACCACCACTGTCCAAAACATGCCATTTTAGCCCATTTTCCTTCTTATCAATCCACCCACTATAAATCCAGCTTCCTTTCTAGCCATGGCAGCATGGTATGCCCCATTAGTGTTACCACAACCTATGGTTCCCTTGCCAAATGATTATTAGTCTAAAATTCCCCATTTCACTAGAAAATAATCTACCACAGCTCAACAACATGTAGACAGGATGGAAGATGCTTTTGATTATATGGAAATAGAAGATGAAACATTAAATATGGGAATATTTAATCAAATTTTAGGAGGAGAAGTAAAAAAGTGGTTTAATGGCTTAACTCCTAATAGCATTAACGACCTTCCCTCTTTACATCAAGCATTCATAAACAAATGGGACATCAAAAGAAACCCTCTCCAAATATTAGCAGAGTATAGCAGTCTTAAAAGGAATCGGGGAGAGAGTGTCCATGATTACTCCACCAGGTTTAACAGTGTCTACAATGCCCTTCAACCTCACATGAAATCCCCCCAAGGCATGGCCTTAGTAAAATATCCTGAAGGTTTTGATGCTGATATGGCTTATCAACTAAGGGAAAGAGATTATTTAACTCTAGAGGACATGCAAAAGGGAGCTGTGAGTGTAGAAGAAAACTTCATTGAGAAAAGAGCTAGGCTAAGATCAGAGAAGAAGGTAACTTATAAATATGATTATGCACCCTCCACCTTATCCTCTGATACCAAAATTGACAACCTAGTGAATGTAATGGAGAGAATGCTTGAAAAGATAAACTTGAATGATAGAGTGCCTCCAAGAGAAAACCAAAAAAACCTCCAAAATAGAAATAGAAACCAGAGCTTTAGAAGAGAAAACAATCAATATAGGCAAAGAGATAATGAACAACAAATTAGACCTCCCTTCCAACAAAACTACATAGACCAAGATCAAGAAAGGGAGATTGAAGGATTGGGAGAAAACCATGTAAATTTGATTGGATCAGACAATGAGGATAATTTTTTCCTCACTGAAGAAGAACAAGGCTTATTCTCCTCAGAACTAAAGGAATATACATATGAGGAGTCTGATGATTATAGATTAGGGTCTGAGAATGCAATCATGGAGGTACACAAAAACTATGATCTAAGAAGCAAAGGGAACATAGACAATACAAATGACAAAAACACTAGATTTGCTGTTACGAAAAACACAGAAAATCAACCTAAGAAAACAGTAGATAAAACCTGCATTTTGGCTAAGAAAAAAGATCTAAATAAAGGTAAAAGCAGTCAGCCAAATGTTGAATAGAGTTTCCCTAGTACCTCTACTAGTGGCCTTGTTAAAATAGTTCATATTGACAGTCCTAATAAAACTTAGCAAGTCAAATCTACTAAAAGAAACATAAGCGAGAAAGCAGATGTAAATACAATAAAAACAACGATGTCTTTCAGCCTTGAGGGCGAGATTGCAAAGATCAAAATTAACATACCTTTGGCTGATTTGTGACTCAAGAAGTGTAAAAAACCAAGTCCTAAAAGCTCTGAATATAAACCTTGACACTAATACTTTGAACTTGATAGATGACAAGCCAAAGTTGTTGTTTGGTCCCAAAATTGAGGGAAAATACCAGGAGGGGGTTGTGCCTCCCTTCTACGTCAGTCTAAACATAGATGACAAAATCTTACACAATGCCATGCTAGATTTAGGAGCATCACACAACCTTATGCCCAAGGTGGTAATGGAAAGCTTAGGCTTAGAGATTACTAGGCCATATAAAGACTTATACTCCTTTGATTCCAGAAGGGTCAAATGTTTGGGGTTAATTAAATATTTGTGTGTTAACTTGTCTCAAATTCCTGCCAAGAATATTGTAATGGATGTAGTAGTAGCTGACATTCCCCCAAAATTTGGCATGCTCTTGTCTAGATCATGGGGAGCTAAGATTCAGGGCACCCTTCAAATGGACATGTCTTATGCCACCATACCAGTGTTTGGTCAAACCAGAATATTATATAGGGAAACCCTCATGAAATACATGGTGAGCAGCAAAGAAAAACCTCACAACACTCTTGTTTATTCAACCCATTCAGATCTAGATTCCTTTATTTTGTACAAAGAAGATGAAGTCACTCTTATAGCATCAGATCAAGACTTATGAAATGCCGAGTATAGATCCATCTATTGTCCAGTATGAGATCAAGACTTATGAAAATGCTAAGCCTGTGAGGCAAAAGCTTCATCCAGTCAATCCTAGGAAGGCTGCAGCTATCAAAGACGAGGTGGAGAAGTTGCTTAAGGCAGGATTTATTTACCCTATTCCTTTGACTGAATGGGTTTCAAACCCTATTCCTGTAGATAAAAAAAAAGGAACAATTCGAGTGTGCATTGATTTCAGAGAACTTAATAAAGCATGTCCGAAAGATAATTACCCCACACCATTTATTGATCAAATTATTGATGAGTGTGCCAGTAATGAGATTTTCTCCTTCATGGATGGTTTCTTTGGATATTATCAGATTACTATTCATCCTGAAGATCAGCATAAGACTGCCTTTATTTGTCCCTGGGGTACTTTTGCTTACAAGAAGATGCCTTTTGGTCTTAAAAATGCTAGGGCTACCTTTTAGTGGGCCATGTCATATGCCTTCCATGACATCAAACATCTTATCGAGGCGTACTTGGATGATTTAGCTACTCATTCTTGAAAGAGAATTGATCATCCTGCTCACCTCCGTTGAATATTTGAATGGTGTCATTTCTACAAGATTAGGTTGAATCCAAACAAGTGTGTTTTCACAGTCACATCTGGTCGGTTATTGGGATTTATCGTGTCTAGGGAAGGGATTAGGGTAGATCCCTTCAAGGTCGAGGCAATACTTCAGTTGCCTCCCCTGTCGTCTATTCGTCAACTTCAAAGTCTACAAGGAAAAGCTAATTTTCTTTGGAGATTTATCGTAAATTATGCTGAAGTTACAAAGGGATTTATGAGATTATTGAAGAAGGGAGTTCCATTCTTTTGGGATGACATCACTCTGCGCTCATTCGATGCTTTGAAAAAAGAATTGACCTCTGCTCCTTTATTGAGTCTGCCTGATTATAGCAGGGATTTCCTTTTGTATCTTGCAGCAGCAGAATTTACTATTGGTATGGTTCTGGTTCAGGAAGATGATGCTCTTGTAGAGCATGTTATTTACAATCTTAGTCGAGGCTTGGTAGGACATAAACTTCAGTATACTCTGATAGAAAAGCTAGCTTTAGCAGCTGTTCATGCTATGTAGCGACTCTAGAATTACATTCTTCTACGAAAAGCTTATGTTTTGGTAGCAGCTAATCCATTTCAGTTTGTTCTCAGTAGGCGAGTGATTGGGGGAAAATACAATAAATGGATTGTGATTTTGCAGGAATTTTATCTTGAGTTTATGTCTGCCAAGTCCAAGAAATCATTGGTTTTCGCATAATTGATCTCCGAGTTGCTCTGTGGAGAAGAGATAGTCTATGATGAATCCTTCCTGGATGAACATTTGTTTCTTATTTCTCCACAGGATCCTTGGTATGGAGATATCATTGTCTATCTTCAAACTGCGAATTTTCCCTCTACTTTTTCGAAATATGAGTGTTGTAAGTTGCGTCACTTGGCTAAGAATTACTTGATTATGGGTGATGCTTTATACCGTCAAGGGGTTGATTCAATCCTGAGACGTTGCTTAACTCTTGAAGAAGCTGAGGCCGTGTTGAATGATTTCCACAGTGGAGCTTGTGGTGGTCATTTGTCTGGGCTTGCTACAGCCCAAAAAATCTTGCGTGCTGGGTACTTTTGGCCCTCGATTTTTAAAGATTGTGTTGAGTCGGTGAAAAAGTGTCATCCGTGTCAAGTCTATACTCGAAAAATGTGTGCTCATCCAGTTCCACTTTTTCCTGTCATTACTGTCGGTCCCTTTACAAAGTGGGGTATTGATTATACTACTTGTAACCTGCCTTCAACTAAAGGTCACAAGTACATTATTGTAGCAGTAGACTACTTCACCAAGTGGGTCGAGGCTATGCCTACTTTTTGGAATGATGGTGAGACTGCAGCTCTTTTTCTATTCAACCAGGTTATTGCTCTTTTTGGTATTCCTAAAGAGATTGTCACTGACCATGGCAGTCATTTTCAGAACAGCATGATGGCTGAATTGGCTCTGAAATTAGGTTTCTGGTAGGAGCATTCATCTCAGTATTATCCTCAGGCCAATGGGCAAGTCAAAGCCGTGAAAAAATCTTTGAAGACCATTCTTCAAAGGAAAATTGATAAAGCTTGATCCAACTAGCATATCATGATGTATCCTGCACTTTGGGCATACAAGACGTCAGTGAAAACTGCAACTGACTTTACTCCGTTTTAGCTAGTCTACGGGTTGGAATCCGTATTTCCCATTGAATGTGATATTCCTTCTCTTAAGTTAGTTTTTTAACTTCTTCCTGACACTTCTAGTCTCAAAGAACGTCTCCTTCATCTGGAACATCTCGATGAGCAGCGTCGGGACGCTACCACGATGAATGAAGCACATAAAAACTGAGTTAAAGTTCAGTACGATAAGGTGGTAAAATCTAGGGTTTTCTCAGAAGGTGACCTTGTTTTGGTCTATGCCCAAGACAAGGATGCCCTGGGGGTAGGAAAGTTGAAGTCTATGTGGTATGGCCCCTTTATCGTCAAAAAATTCCTTAAGAAAGGAGCATATACCTTGGTTGATTTCGAAGGAAACAAGTTGCTGGAGCCCAGAAATGGGCTCTATTTGAAAAAGTATTATGCCTAGGCTTTCGCCTAGCATGTTGCTTTTGTATATAGTAGTTTTTTTTTATACATATTTGGTTTTTAGGTCTTTGGTGTGATGGTGATGTTTTTTTATTCTGCTTTGGCAGGTTATGTCGAGTGTGATGAGTCATTATGGTTTCGTCGATGGTGCTAGTAGACACACCCGAAACTTGGCTTCCGTGGCTTGGGTTCTTCATCATCCATCTGGTCAGCTGTTAGTATCAAGAGGGGTATGCATTGGTCCTGCTTCCAATAATGTAGCAGAATACACTCAGTTATTCATCTACTCTCGGAGGCAATATCTTTGGATGTTGATTCGTTGGTAGTTTTCTTGGACTCCCAGCTGGTGCTGTCGTAGCTGAACAATACTTATCGAGTTAGAGATCCATTTTTACTTTGGTTGTTTTTGAGGGTATGTTTTTTACAAAGATCTTTCCAATTTTAACTTTCATTCATATTCCTCGAGCTGACAATTGGATGGCAGACTCATTAGCTAATCAAGCAATTGATTGGCACATTAATCATTCCATACATTAAAAATTTAATCATCAAAAACATCATGCATTTTTGTCATACATTTGTCACATCATATCAGAAATCGTTGTATATATCATCAGAGTGTTTCAAAAAACTATACAAAATTTGGATCCATAAGTTATACAAAATTTAGGCTTATGCCCGATCATGTTCAGTATCAAAAAATATACAGTCATCCAGTAAATAACATCTAGCTACCCCTGTGGTCCCTGCCCAGAAGCTGTGTTCCTATAGAACATGATCGCAGTCGCGACTCGGCGGAATAACTGCACCCAGTCACGAGGTACCCCCACTACTCGTCTCTGGACGGCCTCAGGCAGATCTTCCACTGTAACCATAGGCACATGGTGGGTCAAACCCTCCAAGTTCCTCTGTACAACATGGAGAGTTCTGTCCGAGTCTACTGTATCCGCCTTGCCTCTGCGGTGCTTATGTCGTGGGTAACCCTCAGGTCGGACTGGTCCAATATCTGCATCATGATCATTATAATATTGTAAGCAATCGAAATCCAATAAAAAAAATGTTTCATTTTTTTGCACATAGTGAAAAAATCCAAAAAATCATATAATTTAAAAAATTGAATATTACCGACTGTGCCCCATGCCATGCCAGGTGGAAGGACGAGGTCTGGATCACCCTGGAAATCCATCCCGGCATAGGGATAGTCCTCCACAGCGATGATTTGTTCTTCCCACCATTGGAAGAATTCATCATCCCATGTGGTTTGGGGAACTTCACTTCCCCCTAGTCTCTTCATCAGGTCTGCCGATTGGGAAATTCTTGGGTTCCTTGGGCTGCTGATAGAAGAGATCACTTTGGGTCTCAACCCAGGAATCTTCTCAAAGAAGAATGTCATCAAAATTGTGCCATATCTGAAATTTTTTGCTTTTTTCTTTCGGATGGAAGTCAATTGTTGCTTCATATTCATTAGTAGAGATGTGCACCAATCATATATATGAGTTAAGAATTCTACTGCTATACTCATTTGAGTCTTGGATGCCTGGTGTAGGGAAGCTGATCCTGCTACTCTGCCAATGGTAAATAGGAGAATTTTCATGTGCAAGTCTCTTAAATCTCTTATAGCAATTTGAGTTCCAACTTTCTTTGACCCCTCTACGTAGTGGACATGGACGTAGTCTTCCACGGTAAGCCCTCCCAAAGGCTTGCCATGTAAATCTACTGGTTCCCCCCTCCGAGAGAGTCCGGTAATAAAATAGATGTCTTCTTCTTCGATACATATGGGAATTTGATGTATTATGAAACAATCTTCCTCTGGTTCCTAATAATTCACAAGCATTTCGAGCAACTGGACATTACTCTTCATATTTGGCATTTTGAAAAATTTGAGTAATCCACAATTGCAGAGAATATTGACCAATACTTGGTCCTGCATTACTTCATTGTCAATGGCACTGTGCTCATGTTCTCTCCATGATATAGTCATCCTACAAAAATTCAATCATTTGTTCATTAGTTACGTTTTTTTCACCGCGGGTTGCGCATACGCGACTTTATTTATACACAGTCGCGTATATACGCAACTTGGTCCATATAAACCTGCTTATGCGCAAACCCATGATTTTAAACAAAGATTCCTATAGTGAAATTTCATAATTTTTAACTTATGAACGAATAAAATTGATAAACAGGATGAATTAAGAGCTTACCTAACAAATTCAGGGAAGTTTGACGGTCGATTGCTCCGGTTTTTATGAAAGAGGCTTTTTCTCCAGAGCTCTTTTTCCCAATTCGGCAAGTAACAATGAACCAAATTTGAGGTAACTTGTCTATTTATGCCCAAAATTGAAATTTTTTTGAAAAAAAATTTTTATGCTTATTTTTTAAATTTATCTTAAGCTACATAACCCGGATGCTTGGAAGTGCCCAGATTGGTATATTTTCAGGTACATTTTTGATGAAATCAAGATTTTTTCCAGTTTTTGATCCATGACTACTGACCCGTCATGGCAGGTATATGATCTTCACTGGAATATAGGTTAGGGAACCCACTTGTACGTTGCACTTTGCATACTAGCCTCCATACTGATCACTTGCCATAGGGTCGATCCCATCAGGTCATGAGTATTACACCCATTTCACTCATCGATCATTTAAACATGACTTGGTGGCAGAGCCTTCCTTTACATGGGATTAATAGTTAGTTCCTCGCTAGCATTTGTTGCCCATGTTGCTTTTTATGTAGGCTCTGGAGTCCTATTTAGTTCCACCATGACTTATGTGTTGAAGCCTCATTCTTCTTCTTCTTCACTATCATTTTTCTAGCTATTACCCTAGAGGCTCCCTGGTGTTGTTGAGTTGTATTACTGCATTGCATATTGGCTACTTGTTTATCCTGGCCTTTAGCCGGCTTCATTTGGACTTGATGTTTAAGCTAACTTTTGACCTTGAATGTCTGTACAAGTTAACCATTGCATGCACTTAGCTATCGTGACTTGACACCCTTTTTACCCATGGATGGAACATTCCTTTGAGTATCGCTTACCAGTTTCTGCCACCTTGCATTGAGAATAGGATCATTCCTATCCCAGGAACTAGCGCATTTGTTTCTTGATACTTGTTCCATCCATTGTACCATAACATTCTTTTATTCTTTTTCAGGCTTATATGAAAAAGAGAAAAAAATTAGAAAAAAAAGAGCGGAAACAGGATGTTACATCATTAATTTTATGGCAGTACAGTATCAGTTTGTCGCCCTTGAACAAAGTACATACACTTATATTTTTCCTTCATTTGGGATGGTTTTAGTTTTGACCTAGGTACAGCCTTATCCTTGTTTCACTGGTCAGTCCTCCCATAGTTGGTTATCTCTTCTAATCATATGGAGAGTTTGTTTTTGCCTCTTGCATAACAGACTTATATAGTGTCATTGTTTACTGCCATGGTCATCACAAATCGTGCTTTTCTTCAAGGGAAGTCTAACTAGAGTCGGCCATTCTGCGGTGTCTCTTGACTCATATTTAGTCGGCCTTCCTAGTTTTTTCAGTATCTTGTTCTATCACATCAGATGTTTTGGTCTTCTGCTCGTGCTGGTTTGAGAAGGTCCTCATTGACTTCTTGCTGGTGGGTTTGTCTCTCATCGACTACGACACATTGCTCTGAGAGTAAACCTAGAGCCACACCCTGGCCCTATTTCCATCATTGATAGGTGACCTTGTGCTCAACATTTGATCATCATTATGGGTCTTTGACTGAGTGGTTTTCCTTATGTTCGACGTCAACATACATTATCACACTTGGGATTCGTGCAGTAACCTGATTCCATTTGACCCTATAGGTGGATATCTCGCCTCTGTGTCAGCTTTCATTATTGGTTGGTTCAGAGGGTTTCTTCCGTGTGCTAGCTTCATCTTGTGCATGTCGGAAACGTACTTCGATTTCGTTCCGTCACTTTGCTTCGTCCAATTCCTTCCAAATTTTGGCCTGCGGGTTACACTCGCGCTGGACTGATGTGGGATGCCTTAATTCCTTCCTTCCAACAGATATTTTCCCATCAACTCTGACTCATTGCTCTGGTAATAAGGTCTAGAGTCTTTTTGTCACTACCTTAGGGTTTGTAGTCATCAGTGGCAGACTCTTCGCTATCGACAGTGGGGAATCATCATTGCCTCCTGATTGGTAGATTCTTCCAAGTGTCCGACTTCAACTCATTTATTCGCACTTGTTAGATTATACTGGGGCACCTTGACACTCATTTTCATTATTGGTGAGTTGTCTCGTGTTTGTTAACGGTATGCATCATTGACCGGTAATCAAACAATTTCTCACATGGCCGACTTCAGCTCATTTATTCCCATTGTGTAGAACTGTGCCATCGTGATTAGTGAAGACCTCGGGTTGCATCAGCATTTTTTCGGTTCACTTTTGACATTCCATTCAGTTTATGCCAGTGATGTCGTCTACCCTTATATGTTTCCGTTTCAGTACAGCAGCATCCTATATGTTGGCTCCCGAGTTGCGTGATTGTATTATGAGTTCCAGCCCTTATGATTTGGTACTTGGAGATTTAGTTACTTTTGTGATCAGACATCTATTTTCAACATCATTGATCATTTTTTCTATATGTGATAATTGGACATTGATTCTGACTTCTACTTCCGAGCCATGCTCAAATGATTCATTGTGTACTTTCAGTTCAACTATACTTGTATACATTATGGATCTATTATGTACTCTCTACATACATATATTTTTGATTGAGCATGGGTATGTCTGCCTCAGATATGAGTTGACTCTCTATTTTCTTTCATTGGTTTTTGGCAGGCTAAAATTTGGTGAAGTCCTCTCTTGTCCTTGCGAAGTTCTTTCTATGTGCATAATACATTTCGGCCATCATGTACCCCTTCTGACCTCATATATTAGGGGGCATCTGTTATAGCATCATTTTTTCACCCTCATGTGATTCATGATTGTTTTTATGGCCTTGGGCACCCATTCCCACAGATTTGGACAAAATTCACTAAAAAACAGTGTTAAAATTCCTATACGCGGTTATGCCCAGCTTTTTCCATGTGTATACGCGAGTACATACAGAATTTTCCACGTATTCCATTAAAATTATTAAAAAATATATAAAAAAATCCCTATTTTCGGGTTGGGTTAATGGTAACTCAAGTAATTCAACCACCCCAGCACGTGGCCAACTGTTTCCAACTGACTGAAACTACTTTGAGGGAGTATAAAAGCCCCTCATGTGCATGGCCTAAGGGGGAGAGAGAAATTATTTATATTATACTCTGTTGGAATCCCTAATCTAAGTTTGATTTCCCGTGCCTCCTGCACTTCCCAGTTCGTTAGAGGAAGCCTTTGTTTCCTGGAGATGTTCATCTCTTTATATGTCATCTCGTGTGCACAAGTTCTGAAGGAATCTTAGTGAGGCAAGGGCAGGACGGATCCGGACAATGGTCTGTTCGAAGATCGTGGGAGGATTCAGGTGATCTCTCCACTTTTTATTATTGTACATGCTATTCATAATACAGAAGAACCATCTTGTTCCTGAAATACATGTGTTAGAATCTGCTTGCATATGTGAATATATTGTTATTTAAGCATTTATTATGGTTTATATAATGTTTCACATGGACTCCACTAACATTTAGGGTAGATATATATTTTACAACCAATTTTCCGTGTATGCTTCTTCTTGGTTTTCAGGTCAAGGAGGAAGAAGGGTTGCTGGGGGTTTGGACCCCGCTGGATCTACTGCAAACGTAGGACCTACGGATAAGTTCCTTGATCTATTCTATTTATTTTTCATGAACAAATATGGTTGTGTGAGTCCTTCTTGAATTGCATGCCCTGATCTGTGGAGGTTTCAACCCAACAAACCTCTAGGGAGTTATTTCCCGAAACAGTCACCCAAACAAAGGAAGAAAATGAGCAGGACATTAGTGCACCAGAGCATTTAGAATTGTCTTCCTCTCAACCTTCTAATATCTCAACTTCCAACAACCTAGAACAACACAAAACAAATTAGAATGAAATAGAAACACTTTGGACAATGAGCTTTGATGGCTCTTGCAGAAAAAATAGTGCAGGGGCTAGTGTATGGATACACCCAAAAAAAAAAACGACAAGCCTGCATGCTAGATTTTCCATGCACTAACAACATTGCAGAATATGAAGCCCTTCTCCTAGGCCTACACATACTTAAATATTTAAAGGCCAGAAGGATATCAGTGCAGGGAGATTCTGAGTTAATTATCAAAAAAATCAAAGGGGAATATTCAACCAAAAACCCCAGACTCAGAGAATATAGAAACACTATTTTAGATCTCCTAAAAACTTTTGAAAAATATAAGCTTATGTTCATACCAAGAGCCCAAAATCATGTGGCAAATGAACTGGCATTTTCTGCTAGTAATTTCCAAATACCACAAATCGATGAGTAGTTCATTATAAAGATGAAAAACGGACCAGCAGTGCCTGATAACGAAGATCATTAGCAGGTGTTTGACAATGATAAACATTTAGAATATTTCCTGCAGTCAAAAAATGAGTTTTCCTCAACATCACCAAGTTCCATCCATGAAAAGGAATGTTTAAACAAGGAACCAATTCCTAAAAGAGAGTCCTCTTTTCCTTCTGTTATAAATTAGTTTGATCATCTTTTCAAAGAAAAATTATCTGATGATCCAAACCAAAAGGACCTCAAAATTCTAGAATGTAAAGGTGATACCATACCCAAAGGCCTTGCTCCATTAGAACAACTCTTTGATTTCAATGATGTGGCTAAGGAACCAAAGGCAGAAAACATGGAAACTAATGTGGAAGAGCACAACACAAGAAGCCCAACTGAGCCTAAAATGATTAAGTTATCTAGCACCCTTCTTGCCCACATCAAACAACAATACATAGCACTCTTCAAAGAGTTTATAGATGTTTTCTCATGGGACTATAAATATTTGAAATCATATAACACTAGCATCATTTAGCACAAGATTCCTCTTAAGGAAAATCATAAGTCTTTCAGATAGAAATTAAGGAGGATAAACCCTGTTTTATTGCCTACCGTAGAAAAATAAATTATGAAGATGTATGATGTAGGGATCATTGTTCCTCTCAGATAATCAGACTGGGTCTCCAATCTAGTATCTGTCAGGAAGAAGATAGGGGAGATTAGGTTGTGTATTGACTTCAGGAACCTTAATAGAGCCTCTCTGAAAGATAACTACCCCTTTCCAAAAATGGACCACATTCTTCAAAAGGTAGTTGGGTCAAAAATAGTATCATTGTTGGATGGGTTCTCAGGTTATAATCAAGTGTTAGTTCTCCTGAGTGATCAACATAAAACCGCTTTCACTACACCTTGGGGGACATTCATGTATGTCAAAATTCCATTTGGTTTGATGAATGCAGGGGCCACCTTCCAAAGGGCCTTGGACATAGCCTTCACAGAAGACATAGGCTATTTTATAATCATTTAACTTTATTATGTTACCGTTTTCTCCAAAACTGATGAAGAACATTTGGAACACTTAAGGAAAGTTTTTGAGAAATGCAGAAGATTTGGCTTGTCTTTAAATCCCAAAAAGACACTCTTTGGCCTCCAAGAAGAAAAACTTCTTGGTCACATAATCTCTGAAGAAGGGATCAAAATATATCCTAAAATAATTGATGGCATACTAAATATTAGCCACCCAAGAAACCTCAAAGAATTATAATCTTTCATTGGAAAGATTAATTTTTGGAGGAGGTTCATCCCCAACCTTGCTAAGATATTAAGAAACATCACTAACATGCTAGGGAAAGAAGTAGCTATTAAATGGACAATGCAAGCTAAGAAATATTTTGAACTGGTAAAGCAATCCCTTACTCAAGCACAAGTCCTTATCAGTCTTGATTTCACCAAATATTTCTATATTTTTTCCTTTGCATCTGAGCATACAATAGCTACAGTATTGTTGCAAAAGAATAGCTTGGGGCAAGAACAAATTATATCCTTCTTTAGTAAATCCTTAAGAGATGCCCCACTCAAATATAATATCATGGAAAAGCAAGCCTTAGCACTGGTAAAACCATTAAAAGACTTTAGGGTGTACATATTACATTCACATATCATTACCTTTGTGCCACACACCATAGTTAGAGATATTCTAAGTCAGGACCCTGATGGTAAAAGGGGAAAATGGGTTGCAACCATTATAGAATATGACTTAGAAATCAAGCCTACTAAACTGATCAAGGAACAAGGATTAGCAAAACTAATGGCTGAATCTAATTTCAAAGCTCTAGATATTAATGTGGTTGATTCTTTGGAAGAAATAGAAGAGTTCCCAACACCATTTACTGAGGAAACATTCATGAACTCTCCTTGGTATGCTGAGATCATGTATGTGTTGCTTTATTTGAATGCTCCTCCTTCCTTGTAAAAAAAAAAACCTAGATTTGTCAAGAAGAAGGCTTTAAATTATTGCATAATAGATGGAGTTTTATATTGGAAAAATGTTAGAAAATTAAATATTATAGAGCAATGCAACACATATAATATGAGGAAAATACAAGCACACAAAACACATAAAAAACCAAAGAGACACAGATATACGTGGTTCACCCAGTTTGGGCTACGTCCACCCCAAACAGCGAGTCCTTCCTTTCTATTATCTAGCAAAATGAAGAGACAAAACCTATAGCATATCCATTGTAATATCCTCTGTTCTCTCTCACAGTCTCCCTATCTGTTTCTTGCTCAGAGAATACACATGCAATGCGCAGCCACAATACAATACCCTCATAAAAGCTAGGGGTTGCCTTCTAGGGAAAAAACCCCCAAACTAAACATAACTTCTACTGTTAGATCATCCACCTAATGAACCACCTAGATTGAATAGAAATTACTATACTTTTACAAGGCAATTTTACATCTATTTTTGGCTTCGGGGGCGCTGCCCTTAAAACCCCCGCTAGGGGACCACTGGCCCCTAGACCCTACAGGGGGGACAAGTCCCGCCCACAGCCACCCCCCGCATGAAAGGGTGTACAATTTTCCTAGGGTATAAATCCAGCTAAAACAAGGATCTTTGAATCAAGAAGAAAATTAGGCTCAACACCCAACAATCTCCCACTTGAAGACTAATTGTAGCAACTCCACCGCTACTTCATTTGTTGGACAATGACTCCTCTTTAGACCTGGTTGTTCCTCATCTTCATCATCATCCTTGAAGACCAATTGAAACTGAGCACATTTTCAGTTTCTCCCTGGTTACATGTTTTGTTAGCATATCTGCAGGATTCTGGCTAGTGTGTATCTTTTGCAGCTTCAACTATCCATCTTCCAATACTGACCATATGAAATGGTACTTGAGATGTATGTTTTTAGTCCTGGAATGAAATGTTGAGTCATTTTCAAGATGAATAGCACTTTGGCTATCACTATATAACGTGCCCATATCATGCTTCTTACCCAATTCACCCATAAGCCTTTGTAACCAAATCAATTCTTTACTGGCCTCTGTAGTAGCAACATACTCTTATTTTGTTGTTGAAAGTGCAACAACACTTTGGATTTTTGAAACCCAAATGACAGCTATTCCACCTACATTAAATACATATCTTGTAGTGCTCCTCCTGTTATCTCTGTCACCTACCATATATGCATCAACATATCCCTGTAGAGAAATGTTTGAACCACCAAAGAATAATGCTTGATTTGTGGTACCTCTCAAATATCTGAGAATCCATTTTACTGCCATCGAATGTTCTTTTCCTGGATTATTCATGTACTTGCTTGCAACTCCCACTGCATGTGCAATATCAGGCCTTGTGCAGACCATTGCATACATTAAGCTTCCAACTGCTGATGCATATGGAACTTTAGACATATAATCCATGTCTTCTTGGGTCTTTGGGCACATCTCCTTGCTAAGTTTGAAATGGCTAGCAAAAGGTGTACTAACAGGTTTTGCATTGTGCATATTAAATCTTTTCAACACCTTTTCTATGTACTCATTCTAAGATAGTGTTAATTTGCAATTTTCTTGTCTCTAGTTATCCTCATACCAAGGATTTGTTTTGCAGCTCCCAAATCCTTGATTGCAAATGAATTTGCCAATTTTCTTTTCAGCTCATTTATTTCCTGCATGTTAGATCATGCAACAAGCATGTCATCTACACAACATAACAATATGATATAGCTGCCATCATTTTGCCTTTTTAGATAAACACAATGATCAGAGTGACATCTAGTATAACCTTGTTCAGACATAAACTTGTCAAATTTTAGATACCACTGCCTTGGAGCTTGTTTTAACCCATAAAAGCTCTTTTTTAACCTGCACACCAATTTTTCTTTCCCTTTGACCTCATATCCTTCTGGTTGCTGCATGTATATCTCTTCCTCCAAATCTCCATGGAGAAATGTTGTCTTTACATCTAACTATTCAAGATGTAAATATTCCGCTGCTACAAGACTTAAGATAGTTCTGATTGAAGTCATCTTAACAATAGGAGAAAATATTTCATCAAAATAAATACCTTTCTTCTATGCAAACCCCTTCACAACAAGTCTAGCTTTGTACCTTTGTTTTCCTCCATCTTCTTCCTTCAGCCTGTAAACCCATTTATTCTGCAATGTAGTTTTACTTGTAGGAAATCTGACTAAGTCCCATGTCTGGTTATGCATTAAGGAGTCCATCTCTTCTTCCATGGCTAGCTCCCACTTCTTCCTGCTTTCAACCTACATTGCTTCTTCATAACATTTAGCTTCACTAGAATCAGTCAGCAATAAATAATATAATGAAGGAGAGTATCATTCAGGGGGTCTACTTATCCTGGTAGATCTTCTAACATCACTTTCAGGTGTTTGAGGTGCTTGTTGCTGTTGTGGTGGTTGCTACTGTTGTGGTTGTTGATTATTATTATTTTCAAGCACCTTTAATTTTTCAGTTATCTCATCAAGAACCACATATTCCTTGCTTTCTTTTTCCTATTTCTTTCCCTGCAACTGATTCTTATACAAGACTTTTTCATTGAATATTACATCTCTGCTGCTAATGATTTTGTGATTTTCATAATCATATAAGCGATAACCAAAATTATTAGCGCCATATCCAATAAAGGTACATTTCTTTGATTTTTCCTCAAGCTTTGTTCTCTTTTCTTTGTTAATATGGACAAAGGCCTCACAGCCAAATGGCTTTAAAAATGAGTAGTTTACCTTTTTACCTATCCATGCTTCCTCTATAATACCACCATCCAAGGAACTTGAACGCCCTCTATTTATTAGATAAACAATAGTATCTATAGCATCTGCCCAAAATTGTAAAGGCAATCGTGCATGAAATCTCATGCCCCTTGCATGCTCCATGATTTTTCTATTCATCCTTTCTGACACACCATTTTCTTGTGGTGTTCTTGGAACTGTCTTCTCTCTACAAATTCCATGCTCTGAACAGTACCTATCAATCTCTTTGCTGCAATATTCACCTCCATTTTTTGATCTAAGACACTTTAACTTCTTTCCTGTCTCAATCTCAACCAAATTTTTCCATTTCTTGAAAGTATCAAATACATCAGATTTATTTTGAATAAAATAAATCCATTTTTTTCTAGTTGCATCATCAATAAACGTAACATAATAGCTAGAACCACCGAGAGATGATACCTGAGCAGGTCCACATACATCTATATGCACAAGCTCCAATTTTTCACTCTTCTTTTCTTTCCCGACTCTGAGAAATCTGACTCTCTATCAATTTCCATAAGTGCAATTCTCACAAAAATCCAAATCAACATTCTTCAAACCTAGCAACAAATTTCTTGAGTGAAGAATCTTCATCCCCTTCTCACTCATGTGTCCAAGCCTATGATGCCATAATGCTGCATCTACTCCTTTGTAAGTTAAAGCATTAAAAAAGTTAGAAATACCATTTCATAAATACAATGTACGAACCTTTTCACCTTTTGCTATTACCAAGGCTCCTTTGCTGACCTTCCATGTTTTATCTGTGAAAGTTGTCACACAACCTTCACTGCCTAACTGACCTATTGAAATCAGATTTTTCTTTAAATTTGGAACATGCCTTACCTCCTTTAGTAGCCATTAGTTTCCATTCTGCTGTTTTACAATAACCTTACCCATTCCAACAATTTTACAGGGTTTATCATCACCCAAACGAACTTGTCCAAAATCTCCTTGAACATACTCATGAAAATATTTCTTATCAGGTGTGGCATGGAATGAAGCCCCTGAATCTACAACCTAAGAATCAGTAACATTTTCGAAAGAAATAATTAAAACATCTTGTAACACATCACCTGTCATGTTTGCTTCATGATTATTTCCTTGTTGTGTGTCTCCTTTTTTCCCCTTCTGAGATCTACAGTCTTTCTTTAGGTGTCCTTTCTTTCCATATTTCTAGCACACTATCCCTGATTTGGACTTGGATCTGCCTTTCCTTGATTTACTACGATATCCCAAGCTCTTTCCTCTTTCCATTCTCCTTCCCCTAGACTCTGCACTCAAAGAATTACATGATGTCTCACCAGAGCTTTTCCATTGCATTTCCTTGCTAAGGATAGCACCGAAAATATCATCAAACTTTAAAGTACTAGATCCAGAGACAGAGTTACTAATGGCCATAACTAAACCATTCCAACTTTCTAACAATGAGCATAGAAATAATAAAGCTCTAACTTCATCATCAAATTTTACCCCTACAGAACTTAACTAACTGGTAACTGTATTAAAATCATTTAAATTGTCTACAACAGATTCACATTCTGACATCTTCATATTAAGAAAATGTTTCATAAGAAATACCTTGTTTGAGGCCGAGGGTTTTTCATATAGTTTCACCAACATCTGCATCAAACCCTCTATTTTCATTTCCTTAGAAATATTGAAGGCGACTGACGCCGCAAGGCACAACCATACTGTTCTGAGTGCCTTTCAATCGAGAATGTTCCATTCCATGTCTGTCATGGCCGCTCACTTATTTGCTTTTCCACTCAATGGTGGGTACATATATTTTTGATACAGATAATCTTCCATCTGCATCTTCCACAGCGAGAAGTTTTGGCCGTTAAATTTCTCAACCCTAAACTTAGCATCTTCCGCCATTACTGCCACTCGAACCAAGAATGCTTCTTTCCTACGAGTTTATCATCCAAATATACCTTTGGATTTGATACCAATTGTTAGAAAATTAAATATTATAGAGCAATGAAACACATATAATATGTGGAAAATACAAGCACACAAAACACATAAAAAACCAAAGAGACACAGATATACGTGGTTCACCCAGTTTGGGCTACGTCCACCCCAAACATCTAGTCCTTCCTTTCTATTATCTAGCAAAATTAAGAGACAAAACCTACAATAGATCCATTGTAATATCCTCTGTTCTCTCTCATAGTCTCCCTATCTATTTCCCGCTCAGAGAATACACATACAATGTGCAGCCGCAATACAATACCCTCATAAAAGCGAGGGGTTTCCTTCTAGGGAAAAAAACCATAAACTAAACAAAAATTCTACCGTTAGATCATCTGCCTAATGAACGGCCCAGATTGACTAGAAATTACTATACTTTTACAAGGCAATGTTACATCTATTTTTGGCTTCGGGGGCACTGCCCCTGAAACCCCTGCTGGGGGACCACTGGCCCTCGAACCCCCCAACCAGGGAGGTCAGCCCCCCCAGACCCTGCGGGGGGGACAAGCCCCCCGTGCACCCCCCCCCTGTGTGCAAGGGTGTACAATTTTCTTGGGGTACACATCCAGCTAAAACAAGGATCTCTGAATTAGGAAGAAAATCAGGCTCCACACCCAACAAAAAATGTTGTAATATAAAAGTGTGCAAGCTCAAATGCCACTACTTTAAGGAGCACTACTGTCCAATCATACATCTTAATCATGATTGGGCAGATTTCAATTTACTGCTAATATTATAGTGAAGAAGTTCTGCCAAACTTTTTAATCTTGGCTGATCAGTAGAATAGATTAGGATAGAAGAAAGAAAGGTTCAAACATGCTGAAAATCTGAACCTAAGATCATAAGAAAATATGGCTCTAATTCTCTCAAACCTTGAGACAAAAGAAGAAGAAGTAGAACTGGTTCTAACATGCTCAAAACTTGAACTAGAAAAGAGAAAGGATACAGCTCTAACAAGATCAAAACCAGAGCTAAAATGAAGAAAAGGATGACTTTAAAAAAGATCAAAATATGAGTCACAAAAGAAGGAAGGATGCTCTTAATTTTTAGAATTTTAGGACTTCACAATTTTCTTTCAATTTTCTGCAAAGTTTCAGTTCATGAGCAGCTTTTCTTTATGCCATGGACTCACAGAAAATCAGACAGTCTAATCCTATTTTGGTTGTGTTTTCAATTTTTGTTTTAGAATATAGAGAATGAAATCTGTGAGACAATCTAATCCTGACAGATACTAGTTAGGTAAAGAAACTTATGAGTTCAACTACTTAATCTGAACTCATGGAGAAATAAGGGTAACATTAGATAAGTGTATTTTTCTGTTTACAAAATAAAATGTTGGAAAAGAGTTTGCCAGCCCAAGTGCACTCAAAGGAAGAAGAAAATGTTAGGAAAAATAGCTTGGGGTAGGTAGAAGTGTTGTTCAAATAATTTTCTTGTTGTAGGATAGTGAAAAGTGTCAAATGAAAAATTATTCCCAATGGAGTGGCACTATTCTTCTTAATCCATATATTTCTGAGGTTTTGGACACCTAAAGCGCAAGCTGTCCTCCCCAAGTGGAGCCACTGTTAGCCACCTATAAATTCTGATATACCTAATGGTGGCTAAATTGGTTGTCAAGCCTTCAAGAGATATATTCCATTTTGAAATCCATCATCTTTGAAGTCTTTGATGATTCTCTACCCTTTGAAATAATCTTCACTATTGTTTCCCTATAAGCCCTCAAGGACTTGTTGTTTACGCAAAGAAAGTTGCTTATAAAACTCCATTTCTAGCCATTTACCCCTTGATTTCACTCTCACAAAATTCCCCATTTTTCATCCTCATTCCCTTCATTTTAACCCTAAAAATACCTTCATTTAGCCTCTAAACCATCCCAAAATCCTCTTTAAACCTTATATCTCCCTTTGATTTGGTTTAAATCCCTTCCTCTCACCTATCAGAACCTCCAAATTCCTCAAAAAGCCCTTCAAAAATCATAAAAAACCCATTTTTTACATTAAGGCCTTAAGCACCTTTCGACCTTAGCCCTAGCCCCTGTTCTCCATATAACTCATGCTATGACCAAGTGCTCAGGCCTAATCACAATTGCAAAAAACTCATTCCCTTTGTTCTTTTTCCTGAATCCCCGATGCGATGAGTTCCTCTCCTTCGATCTTCCGATCTAATCTCGACCGTCGAATCCACAAGAACCGATGGCTAAGATCTCATCGCACTCCGCCCATAGCCCTCTGTCATCACCCCACCGATTAAATCCTGACCGTCGAGCATCCTTCAGATCAGATGGCCCTCGCATAATCGCATATCGCAAACACAGTCTTCCCTTTTTATCTTTTCTTTTCTTCGATGCTGATCCCTCGATTTAATCTCAACCGTCGAATTCACAAGAACTGAATGCTAAGATCTTATCACCCTCCACTCATAGGCCCTTCATCATTACACCCTCCGATAAATCCCGACCATTGATCTCCCCTCTGATCCGATGGCCAGCACTTAATCGCACATCACAAACTCAAAGACCCCAATGCTTTGGCCTCTTTCCTTTTCTCTGATGTTATTTAATCCCAGTCGTTCATTCTGCCAGATCTAATGGTTCACACTTCATCACATCGCACTCGTCCCTCACATAATCCTCCACCATCCCGACCTCTGATTAAATCTCCACCATTGATCAAGTTTGATCAGATGGTCCACATTACTTCCGCTCTTCAAACCCTACCATTCTCATTCTCCCCCATCAACAGATCTCGACCGTCGATCCTCATAATCTGACATCTTCCATTGACCTCAATAATGTACCCCACCTCCTTTCTCCCATGCATCTAACCTTATTTGGCGTTTCTCCCGCACTGTCAAATTTCTCCATCGGTGATCCAACGGCTTAAACTCAATATCGCGTAATTTCTGTGCCCAAAGCTTAACGTTTCAAAATAACGTGATATGGGTGGTTTTGAAAAGGCAGATGTCATGTGATGTATGGAATCATGTTTTTTCAGCCAAAATATTAAATCGCTTTAATGCCACGCGAATACGACTAATGGTTTTCCACTATACTGCTCCCCCCTCTGCAATGTAACTCTTGATTTGATCCTTGTCGTCGATCTCTGAGATCGGACGGTCCTAACTTAATCCTGCCCCCATTCATTTTTCACCTAATTCACTCTCGAAAGACTCCATCGGGTGATCCCTGTAGTTGATTGTTCTAATCTAACGATCCACATTTAATCTCACCCCCATTCACCCATCATCCATCTAACCTCCCTAACAACCTCATTGACGAATCTCAATCGTAGATCACCATGATCTGATGGCCCATGTTCATCCTCACACCCAAACTCCCAACATACCTATTTTCACCTTCTGCCATGGTTTTTCATCACATTTTCCACTGCATCCACCATTTTCCCTCATTGCTCCTCCATCCCCATGATCCTCTAGAGTAGTCCTTCCCCACTCATGCTAGTTTTCATAATGATTTTTCATTTTTTGTAGGTTTCGAAGGGGGTGAATCCACACTATTTTCACAATCATAGTCATGGTGAGAGACCATCGCAGAGCCGAAGGTCACAGAAGAAGAAATCACAGAGAGGGTTTAATAGCATGTCTCATTGAATATCAAGGCTATTGACCTGGAATAAACCCTCCAGTGCCTCTGTAGCCTGTATATTCACAAACACAGGTTCGCAGAAGTTTAAAGTGTATCAGAGTAGAATTAAAGGGTTAAAGGCATAATATTGAAGATTAAGAAGCCTAATCCACAGTTAACAAGGAAAAAAACCATGAAGATGATTAAAGAGGCTAAATGAAGCCAAAACACAATCAGAGCCAAATCAATAGAAACAGTTCAAGCAAATCAACAAGGAAAAGCATAGACAAAGCTAAAATAGGTTAAATTACACAGAGACAGAGTAGTTATTAGTGCAGAAGTTGACTGACACATACATTACCCTTGCCCATGCACACAAGTCTACCAAGAAGTTATTACACCAGGGAATCTACTACAAATTGTTAGAAGCAGGTATTTAGAAGTATGGGAATCTTCATAGCCCATTCTTCACTTAACTCTCAGTAGGAAAATGACAGTACTACTGCAGGAAATCTTTTTCCTCCTAAAGGGCAGCCTATAGGGTGATCTCTGTCATGTCAAAATGGTCTCAAAAAGCTACATATTTATTGATCCTGTCTAGAATTAAATGAAATTTTTAAGACACGGAATGGGGCATTTGAATGCCCTCTCCTATCTTTGACGATCATTAAAACCTTCATTACATACTTTTCCTCATTTTTTCCTATAAAGACTCTTTGAAGTCTCATTGTAAAAGGTTGGCATTTGGTGTTTTCTAAAGTAATACATATTGTTGCTTTGAAGAAGAATTGGTGTTTTGAAGAGTGTGGAAGTCTCTGTATTTTTCTGTTGATGAAGGAGGCTAGACCATTGGATCCCTGAACCTGGTTGTGGTGAATTAATCTCTTATTGTTAATGTTTTCTTGTTTATCACTTTATTCCATCTTGCTTTAACTTACAGTAGGATAAAAAGTGTAGGCAGAGAAATGTATCTTAGAAGCACCTCTGACCTATTTATCCTTCACTGTTTATATGTTTTCTGCTACTGAATATGACAGGGTAGTCTAATAGCTCTCTTAAATGTTCAGTTTTTTATTTTATTTTAGAAATAATTAATTCAGTAGTGCTAAAGACTGTTTAGGCATTCCCTCTTTCTTTACCATTGAATATTGTGTCTGAAATCTCCCTTTGATTATTAATGCTTGCAGTTTGACCAAGGAAATTTTTTCAATCATACCCTCTGATCATTATTGTAATTATTGTTTTAAAGGTCCCTATAATTGCAGTCCTATATGTCTAAGGCGTTCCCTCTTCTTTGAATGTAATTGTATGTCTTTTTTTATTAGACATTTCATTACTAAACTTATAGGAGGAAATAGGGTTTTCCCCAAATCCTATAATTCATTTAGAAGGTCTTAGTCTGCATGTCTCTTTCCTTTGAGTGTTTATATTGATTAAGTCCAAAGCAGTGAGCTTACTGGAGGAAATAGGGCATTCCCCGAATCCTTTGATTCATTTGTGAAAGGATTTAGTTTTCTTTTCACTCTTAGTCCTTAATGTTCATCCCATTTCAGCTATATTATTCAACAGATCCTTGACCAAGTTATATTTTCCCTTTGGTTCCCTTCCTTCTCAATCAGAACTATTTGGATTTTCACATGACTCCATTACCCAATGGCTTGTAGATTCCCATGCTCTATCTATACTACATGAAACACATTTGTCCAACCAAACAAACAAAACAAACCTTTGTGCTCTACAACTAGCCTAATACCTTAAATTAAACTTTAAATATGCATTATTCTTTACCTTGATAGAGATATCCCTCTTTGGATCCAAGAGGGATAGATCCTGAGATCCCAAAGCGGTTCTGATGTTTTCTTGTCTTTTGGTTAGCCAATATACCAAAACATAAGAACCCCAACAATATGCATGAGCCTTCCATAGCCTAGCCCACTCTAAATCTGCATTGTACATGTGGACAAAGTCTCCATGTTTGACTACATTGTTGATCCATTTCCTCCATCATGTTCATATGGGGTGATCATCCTCTCCATCATACATGCATTAAATGCACCACTTCCTCCACTATGTTATCATAAGTGCTTCATGATCTTCTTTGAATGCACTATGATCTCATTTGACCCTATCAAAGATCCTCATGATTTTATATTTGAGATCCATGATCTTATTTGATTCTTTCATCCTCCATAGTTTATCTCATAAATGATACATGATCTCCATAAATAGAGCTTCTCCACTAATCCATGTTCTAGATCTAGATCCAAAATATCCACATACACACATTAAAAGTGGATTTTATTCATCTTTGAGGTTTGTGGTTCTCTACACCCTTTTATTTACTTAAGTTATTAATAAAATAAAGGAATCTAATATTCCAAATATGATGTGGAAATTTGGAAGGACCTATAAACTCAAATCCATTTCATAAAAATGTTGGAGAGGCAAGATCTTTGTCTCGTATTCTTAGACAAGAGGGCATGGAGATCCCTTTTTCAAAAGAGGATCCACTTATTGAAAAGTTGACCATTCATATTAAGGAGGAAGAGAAGGTTGAGGGCAAGAGTGTTGTCATATCTAGAGCATATATAGCACCTCATGCAGAGGTAGATTCATGCCAAGATGCTAAAAATTATCTCTCATAGAATTTGTTCACACAGCCTCCAATACATAAACACTCTCAAAAGTGAGATTGGTATGCAACACAAAGTGTCGGAGAGATTCTACAGCGAAATTATATTATGCACAGCTATAGATGGAGATGATAGAATGATACAATAATGTTGATATAGGCCCAATAGAATCTAAACATACAAATCCAGGCACTAGATCAGCTTTCCAAGACAACCCAAGGGGGTTTCTAGAAAATGCATACAATGTGCCAATGTAAGCTGCAGCCCTAGGGATGAATATATGCTGCAACAATAGAAATGAGAAGATATGGTTGAAGCTGATGTAGAAACCTACAATCCTCCTCTAATAAACCCTCTGGATGAAAGAGTGGCTCCTCCACTGAAGAAATCTCCCCCCAAAACAATCACTTCAACTACCCCTGCAACTCCTCCCTAAAATAATGCAAATTAAGACTGAAATTGCACTATAGGTGATGAATAGTGCTTGGACTAGTGCCAAATGTGTGAAATAAGCCCAAGGGGCTTCTTTACAAGCCTCCCAATGGATGGAGACCTTCCTCCACTGAAAAACTAGCTTTGAAGACACCCGATCTAATCCTCCACTGCTACACCCTGCAACACAACACAATAACCTGCAGAAACTATGTTGATGAAGAAAGTTGTAGCTTGGCCTAAAAACCAAAATGTGGAAATGGATTCAATGCTCTCCCAAGGGGCCTCTTGATCCTTGGGCTACCCTCTTATACACTCTTAGTCCACATATAACATTTCAATTTCATTTTTAACCCACAATATAGGCAGAAGCTTTTGTTTTCTCAATTACCTATGGTTATGAAACCATACAATACACCCTGAGCTTTCTCTTTCTTTCAACCCAATATTAAATTTATAAGCAACCAATATATTATATGCCCAAGGTTCCCTTTTTCAAATAACTATAATAATGCCCAACATACAAATTCATTCCATACAAGGTTCAGCAAACATAATATATATTCTCCAATCAACTGTTATAATGTTAATATAAGGCGTCGCCTAGGTTTCAACTCAACAATAGCGTATGTAAAGGCCTCGAGCCCCACAAAACCTTGTCATACATACCTCATTAAACCTCGTACATCATGTGCAACGAACACCGTTAGATCTTGACAGTGGAAGATCGGACGGATAACATGGATATCACATTTTTTCATCATCCATGGGTTAACACTAAAAAATAATGTGATGTAAATGGTTTTCCAATACTACCTGAGGCCATGTGTTAGGCAAGGACCCTAATTGCATTTTTCCACCAAAACTATTTACCACTTATGAGTCACGCAAACCTGCTGGTTTCTCAACTCTGGGTTTACTATTCCTTCATGGTTCCACTACTCCGCTCAAGGTTCTGCTTCAAATTTATTTCCTTTCTTCTCTTTTAACTCCGTTTCTTTTGTAATGTCTCTGTGCCATCGAAATTACCTTTGAATTTAACCTATAATAATTTCTGACCCTTATTATTTCATCGATCCAGTTCTACGGGGTTTCACTTAACACTCCAGCAGGACCAGTTCCCATTTCGCCTATTCCTAATGTGCTCCATCTGGTTATGGTATTAACCAGTCTTCCCTTCATGCCCTTTCATCACAGGAGTTAATAGGATTTTAACCC
Source organism: Pinus albicaulis (assembly GCA_034641835.2). NCBI lineage: Eukaryota > Viridiplantae > Streptophyta > Pinopsida > Pinales > Pinaceae > Pinus > Pinus albicaulis. The sequence goes on from CM076570.1 coordinate 1,254,780,426, forward strand.
GAACTCAATTCAAAGCTCGAACATCTCACATGATATCTTCAACCCTTTCTAATGTTACTTGAACCCTCATTAACAAGAATCAGTGTGTGGAATCGATCATTCTATGATCAATTTTCACAACTCTACACACAAGTTAATAATTCACTTCCACAGTATCGACATGAATGTTGTTTTCCTCAATGACATACAGAGTACATTAAACCCCAAACTATAGAGACTGCATCCCGCATTTTTCAAGGAAGTTCAAGGCATTCTCACACAGAATTGAATCAACTAATACACTTACATTCGGGGATAATTATTTCATAATATAGACATGAATTTACTTACAAAACTCTGGTTCGGCTAGATTTTCAGTTCCATGGTCCTTTCGTCACTATTCTGCACCAGAACAGCTCTATAGCTCTGAACAGGGTGAACTCGTGAACTATCTTTTAGGATTACATTTGTACACAGTGATGACCTAAAACGATTCAGGTTCCATAACAGCTCACTAAACCCTTACAATTCCATATTTCCTAATTTTAGAAAAAATCCATAAAATAACTGAAACTAATCCTAATTTGACTGTCATTTCACATTCCTAACTAATCATTTTCTCTCATGTTCTCCGAAGTTAGAGAAAATTTAAAATTCCTCACTTTTTTATTCAAAATTTACTAATGATTACATGAGAATTTAAAATCATGAGACCCCACTATGTTTATGAAAATAAAAAATAAATTTTTGAGCGTAATGCTCATGCATCGAACTCCCAAGGTTTAATTTGTTCATGATCTCCTGATCATGTGTCTTTAATCTCTGCCTCCTAGATCCCATACTCTATTTTGCTACTATCTAGTAGCTGCATCATCTTTCATCTGCATTTCTACAGGTCTCCAGGTCCTGTTCTGCATCTTACTTCCAACTATACTATCACAATCTCTTTCTGTCCAGTTTATCTTCTATCTGGAAATTTCCTTGCCCAATGCTGCTACTTTCAATTCCTTTTAATGCTAATACTACTTCTCTTGTTGTCCCACATGTTACTAACATGTTTTCTACTCTTGCAGATGTCACTCCCCATGTTGCGACCTTTGTGGTTGCCTACCTCAATAACTTCTCTTTGAAAAGATCTACATGTGGAATCTTCAAATTCCATCCTTAACTCAAGAACTCTGAGTTCCTCTTCCTCTGGAAAACCTGCCATCACCTCACAATAGTCGGACTAAAAAACACAAGTATTTACATCATCCAGCTGATATGGACTTGTCCAATAACTCAGGAAATCATCAATGATATCCTCTTCAGCAAGACAAGCTTCTTGTTGCCTTAACTCTTCATCATGCATCACAAGATCTCTTGCAGTTCTCCATTCTTCATTTGTGTTCTGTTTTGCTTCACAAACAGAAACTTCTTTTCTCAACTCAGCTGCTCTAAGTTCTTCTTTCAGTAAGGAAATCTCCTTTTGCCTCAACCTCAACTGTAGTGGTTTCCATTTCACACTCTTCTTCATGAGTCAACCAACTCTTTGGTTTTCCTCTATCATCCTCTTCAATTTATAAAATTGCTTACTGATCTTAGCTATCTCTCTCCAATACTCTACATGAGTGAATTTATTCCTCATGCCATTTTCTTTGGCATCTTCCCTCACTCTTCTGTTGTGGCCTCTTTTAGAACCTATGCAATCTCTTCTATGACTATCAGTAGCCATTTTCTCCTTCATGAGTTCCTCACTCATTAGCTACACCAAACCTCTGCAATAGCAAGCTCTCTTGCTACAACTTACCTCACCAATCCTTTCCTTTGGATCTAATCTTTTGGCAAGTACTGGTCCCCTATCTACTGGAACCTTCTGAGCACTCTCTTCTGCTCTTTCTAGGCTTTACTCTGCAACTTCTCAAGAACAAATCTATTCTTCTTGCATCCAACCTTTGTTGGGAATTCTATAGGTTCTTCAACACTTCTTCTTCACTCATAATCCCTTGCTGCACTCTTTTATCATTGCTCTCAAAGCTATGACCTGCTTCTGCTGAGATTTCTTCAATTGCCTGCAATCTAAATTTTGCAACAAATTCTCCAAACTAGAGTTAAACACTACTCATCAACTCACCTTCTCTTTAGAAAACTGTAGTTGTCCTCCCTATTCAACCTTTAGCTAAATATCAGGTCCACTGCCATCATTATCAAAATTCTGTGTTCACTTTTCTACAACCACAATTCTGCAATTACAATTCCAAATCATATTTAAAATTAATTCACATTCAAGATCCCTAAATGATCTTGTTCTTCATTCATCCAACTCTGCAAATCTCTTTTCACTGCAACTCTGTGTACTTTCCTACATATAAGATCTTAGAATCTGATCTTCCCTCTTCAAGCCTGCAATCACTCTTCAATAGGTTTAGAAGTTCAATTTTTTTTCATCCTCTCATTACATGCACTGTATGCACATCACATCACATCTCTGTATCACACATTCAGATTTATTCAAAAACTTCAACTTCAAACAGAGCTATTCCAGCTCTGATACCACTTGATGGCGAGTGAAACCCACTATTAGCAGGTTCACCACTCAATTTTTTGAATGAACCTGCAACCTCAAAACTGTAACAAAATTGTTGATTCCTATTCCAGAACACGATCTTGGGACCTATGAGTTATAGGCCCACTCTGCTTCTGCTGCACCACTTCCAACATATCGGAAGGACTTTTCAAATGCAAAGTCTATGCTCCAATAATATTTTAACTAATTCATGCGGCCCACTCAACATTTAATTAAATTGGAGGTGATTAACAAAACAATACACCCCATATCCTTTGATCAATGAAACCTAGTCCCACCACATGCCTTCGCTGCGGAACTCCAAACCATTCAGCCACAATGGTATGAAATATTGGTTCCATAATTTCCTTAACCTCTGAGCACCTCTAGTTCATGGGAACCCTTGGATCCTTCGCCCTTCCAATTAGACGTAAATCACATTTCTTTGTGAACAGGACTTTAGCTCAAATAAAAAGTGCAAAATAGGCGGTTTCATAGGCATGACGCATGGGAAACTCATTGGACTACATTTTTTTTTTGAAAACCACTCCTAGCCCAAAAGTGGTGCAACATTGGTGGTTTGGGTTTTCAAAACCCCCTTCCTCTGGCTTCCACCCAATGCATCAAACGCGGAATCATCTCTACTTTTAAACTAATCTTTGCTTCTCTTATGCAGGTTCCAAAAGAGCACAGAGATCCACTGTGCTTCTACTGAACACTCAATTCATGATCCAACATGAATGTAGATCCAGCTCATATGGTTTGTTGCCAATTTAATCCGACATACTCAGTAGTGACTCACAGTTTTTCAAGAAATCACGAATCACATCAGCTATTGTGAATTATAATGTCACCCTAGATCGCTATTGATCATTTCAGTGATCGAAAGTCGATCATATAACCTGACAGCATTAACCCATAAGTCAAAACTATAATTAAACCCAAATTCAACACATAGATACACAAAAATCATGCATATGAACTCAAAAATCTAGATAAAAATAAACCATACTAAACACAGAAAATTCACATAGCTAGTATTTCTATTATATACAGACTCAGTTACATCTAAGGCATTTCAACTTTAGTCCAAAATCACATATGACTACATTGCGTTCACTCGCTTCCCCCTTCAGACATTATACGCTTGCTGGTTATATAGAATTTACAAAAGATCAGGAATCAGTTGAGATTCACAACTCTCTCCCGAACTTTCTCAACACACACATGGCAGGCGCACATGGAAAATCAGTTACATAAGTTTTAGCATCAGTTTTAACAAATTTCGCCCAAAATTTACATGAATGTTCGCATACCCATCTGTTCAGCTTCAGATTCAAATTTGAATTTGAATCACTCAGATGCCTCTGCATCACCTCTCAAGGTAAGAGATAGGATTCTTGCTCGAGAACACCTGGTGCTAAACATCACAGCAACCCTGCTAAATAGCGAAGGAATGCAAAGTCTAAACAAACCATATATAAAATAATATTCCAAAAAATAACCTCATATGGCTGCCATCCTCTTCCTTATATAGATTATGAGCTTCTTTGCCCTTGGCCCCACTCAATCAGATCATTTCCTCCATGAAATCAATCTCCCTCCAAAACTGTGTTATTCCTCGATTAATCTCCACTCCTCCATAATAACGTTGTTGACTTGGCCAAAGTTGACTGAATCAACATGATCCAACTTGGTTCACACTTTGAGGTGCTTTATTTAATTGCTAAAAAAGGTTTCCTTTCACACTTGAAGTGGTTTTATTGCTGCTAAGGAGACTTATGGGCCTCCTCATCCACTTCTTCACCTACCTAGTGATAAAACAAACTATAATATTCCATTTAGCTGAAGGCTAAATTTTTGGAATATTACAATCCTCCCCTCCAAAATGTTGCTTGTCCTCAAGAAACTATAAATATGGAGAAAAAATACTTCCCTCCTCTTCTTTTGGCCTCCTCATCAATAGTCCCCACCACTAGTCAAAGAAATCTACAATAAATCTGTCCTCCAATGTTTCCTCCCAAGTATGCAAAACCGATGGCTCACATCACGAAAAGGTGGAAGGTGTAAGTGGAAACCTTCTTGTTTTCCAATGGCCTCCTCAAGGTAGTCGTGATGAAAAACATGGGGAACCTCATTCCCAATGAGACACTCCCAAATCCATGCTATCATGCAAACAAAATGAGCCACTGTAGGTAGCTCATCAGAAGGATCCTCAACCCCCGATTCATGCAATGTTTTGGGGCTGCATGGAGAGATTAAATTCTTCCACCCAAGTTGTTTCTCTCTCCATTTATGGTATGTATGGGGCTGCTATTGATATTGGACTGAAATTTTATGGCCTTCAAGAATTGCCCAAGCTACCCCACCAAACAAAACATCCATGAAGTGCCTTCCCCAAAAACTCAAGTTCTCCAAATGGATCCTCCCACATGAAGACAAGAGATATAGTGTGGAAATCATGGTTTTCCCATTGTTTCTCCTGAAACATACAACATATAAAATAGGGAGAATCATACTCCCAATGGGCACCTCCAACTCTTGTGCCACTCTCCAAAGAAAGCTTCCCATAAACATAAGAACATATCCAACATATGGAAGAAAAAACCAATGAAAATAAGTTTCCATATGACAACTTGAAAGTGGATCATAATTCCACACATGGAAATAGTGCAGTGCATCCATTTCCTCCCTAAAAACAAAGAATAAAAAGTGTCTTTCCAGCTACCTGTTTTTTGCCACAATCATCCTACAAGATAGGATCATGAAAGTAAAATGTGGTGCCAATGGTGTACACCAAGAATCATGTAGCCTGCCCACAAACCACCAATAGCATGGCCAACATAAATGCTGAAAATGGCCTCCAATACATCAAAACATAATAGAAAATAAGGGACAATCCTCCTTGGTACAACATGTTTCTCATATAAAGTAAAGGAGTACAAATCATAATGAAAAAATGTACTTTCTCTACTATGTACTTTGGTCATTGAGATGAAATGGCTCAACTGAAACGTCTTCCTCACCCCCAATGAGTAGGAAAGTGGTTGTCACATCCTCTCCATCACCATCTAGGCTATGCATCTCTCCATATGCTGATATATATCCTACTGGATGCCCTCCCAAGTGAACTCCTCCATCAAAGAATGAAATGCATCAAAGTGCATGGAAAGAAAGTCCACATGTGCTACATGTAGTAGCTTCCTCTTGAGCTCAAAAAATATACTCAAGAAGACTCTGCCATAATAATGTATGACCTCTCCAACCACTATGTATCTATCATCTCCCTCCGGGTCATCAAGAATCATGCAAGCACCAAGATCCTTGGAGTACTTTACCAAGAGTTTATATCTCCAATATGGATCAATCCTCCTAAGAGACAACACTGAAGATCTGAAATGTGAAGCTCCCCACATGTTATTGTCTTCTCCTTTGACATCCCTCATGCCAAATTCATCCTCCAAAATGTTGCCATGCCCATCATACAACTGCTCATGCTCAAATAGAAGGCATGACTTTTGGAAGTTGGCCTCCCATGAGAAGCTACCATCCAAAATGAATCTCCTGATCTTGGCCACTGTAAGCATGAGTGGCCTCCATCTACACTAATGTATGAAGGATTCCTTCCTCAAATTAAGTACCCTATATTTCTCCAAATCCATGGAACAACTCCCTTTCACCATGAAGGTTCCATCCTCCATCACTGCAACAACTTCTGTCAGCGTAATATGTGTAGTGAGAGTGGGTAATGCTGAAAATGGGAGAATGTCTCCCTCCTCCTTGAGTCTATCCTAAACTCTCTGCACTGTGATAGAACCCTCCAAAGTATCCACCCCTTCGGGATCTAAGAGTGGTGCAACCCCATGTGAAGCATCACTCATAATCTCCAGATCTGGTGGTCTCCCAGGTGGAATGCCTCCATGTAATGAGACATCAATGTCAAGAGTAGACTACACATATGGATGGGAAACTTTGTCCTTGCCCTCATAGTGAAAATTAGTCTGCCTCTTCTTAGCATTAACTCTCTGAAATAGATAGGGGTGTGTGCTCCTCATCATATAATATTGATCATCCTCCATACCTTCTCCTTTCATCTGCAAGGTTTCACAGTCATATTGTTCATTGATTATACCTTGAACTTTGAATAAAAGACCCTTGGGAACTTCTTATAATGATACAAGAATTCCTCTTGTGGGAGCATGTGCTCCTCCTTCCTCTACATGAGGTATTAGATATGCTCTACATGTGACATCGTTGTTGCCCCCAACCTTCTCTTCCTCTTTAGTATGAATGGGAAGCCTTCCAATAACTGGATCCTCTTTTGAAAAAGGGATCCCCATGCCCTCTTGTTCAGGAATATGAGATAGAGGTCTTGCCTCAAGCAAGGTATTATGCAAGATTTTAGCCTCTTCAATAGTTTTCTGAAGTGGCGTTGGGTGTATAGATTCCTCCAAGATATGCAAAGGTTTTGTTTGTTTTGGTTTGTTTAGTTCCACGAATGATGTTTCAGAATGTTTTCCGTCAAACCTTTCCACTAATATCTTAGTGAATTTTGCATAAGAATAACTATTTTCATTTTTTAATGAAAAATACCCAAATATCCACCAAGCATAGGCCTTACCTCCAAAATTCAGCACTCCAACTTTGATGGCTTCATCTTCAGAAACTTGGTGCTACTGTAAATAGGTGTCTAGCTCCACCACCCAAGATCTAGCTGAATATTTAGGTCATCCATCAAAATTAGATAGAAAAAATCTACCCATATCATGATGCTTGCTCCTCTCCACCTTGACCTTGCAAAACTCTTGTAAAGTGATATGATCTCTAAAATTCTTAGTTTAAGATTCATATTCTTGCAGATAATCACTAACAACTTCCCTCCTAGGCAATCCTACTTCTTCCATCTCCCTCATAGTATATCTGGGCATATGACTACGCTATGAATCATAGTGTATGGCTACATGCTCACACCTATCATGTGAAAATCTAGATTTTTATTTAGATCCAAACTCCTTTGGAGATTCTCTCTCTCTTCTCATCTTCTTGAGATCTCCCTTAATATTCTGCATAGTTTGAAAGAGAAGCTTTGAGCATTCGTCCTCCTCTCTTCCTCCAAATAATGGAGTGTTATTTTTATTTTTTTTGTACATCTCCTCTTCTGGTGAAGAGCTTCTCTTCATGGTGACATATTGGCTGAATGCACAAGCTGAGCCAACATTATTCTCTGATACCACTGTAATATTCCCAATTGGGAAATGCAGCAATTGTAAACAATTATAAAGATAAATAATGTAGATCATCTATGTAAGAGTAGGAGGCCAATATGGAGGATCTTTATTTACATTTACATCATCAAAATATAAAAACAATATAGCCCATGAGATGTACAACAGGAACTAGAAGACTTTTATGGAAGAAAATCCTCAAAAAGAGGTGTTGCAACCATGTATTAAGACTGAAAAGAGCTTGACAACATTATTTTATTTGCTAAAACTGTTGTATATTACACTTCATATCTAGAGAAGATCTGAGTATAAAAATTTAGATCAATATCAGATCTTTACACTAGATAGGCTATTCTTCAATTCCCCCTTGGGGTTTTCAACAAAACATGAAGTACAAGGAGTAGGCCTAAGATCTAATGTTGCAGATATACAGAAATATTAAGAAATACATGAACATTTAGATTTGATTTGATATATGCAATTTGATGATCCCCTCCAATTGGATCTCAAATGTGAAGGGCAGATCCCCAACACATTAAAGCCACTCCTCCAAAAAGTGTGCCAAAAGACCCTGCAACAGTACCCACACAAATGAGACAGTTTTGGAAGAAAGACTGCATTGTAGGCTTTAGAAAAAGTTTGGCCTCAAGCCAAGATGTGAAAATGTAGCTTCAATCATCCAATATTCTCTTGCCAATGGGATAGAACCATTTCCCACTGAAAAGGATCACTAGAATGGCCTAGATTTGAGTAGATCTAGCCTCCACTTGTTGCAGCTTACAAAGACAACCAAACCCTCAACAGGATCTGTGTTGTACTTGGAAGAAGAAGCTTGGCCTTCAGCTTTATAGTGGACAAGAAATGAAAAATCTTCCAAGAGGTCTCTCAAGGAAAGATGTGGGATTCTCGATCAGGAACACCCAGTGCTAAGTAGCACTATTCTCAACTAAAAATCCAGAGAATGAGAAATTTCTAAAAAAAATATATCTTCAGAAATAACATAATCAAAATCAACCCTTAGATCCATTATATCTGACAATATGATATCTAAATCCAAGAGGATATCATAAAAAAATATATTAGGTGAGGTAAACAAGCCTCCCACACCTAGTACAACTCAAAATTGCTGAAACCTCAAAACTACTACAAAATAAAATTATCGCATAAAGAGACATCGCAGTATAATGAGGTTTTATACACAGAAATGATAGAGACAAATAGATATGATATTATATTAATCAATATGGCCCAAAAACTAAGATCCAGTCTCATTTATACAAATGCAAGAGAACCCAGGAAGGGTTTGTAGGAATACACTGAAATACAAATGGTGATCTACAACCCTAAGACTGAATAATCACTGCAAACTGAAGCAAAGGAGTATAGAAGGCTGAAATAATATATATCTGATGTGGATCTACTCCAAAGTCTCCTCTAATGAAAGGAAGAACCCTTCAATCATAGGAAAACCCTAAAAAAGAACCACAAGATCCCCTACTAAAGCCGCCCTCCAAAATAACACAATTCCAGACTGAAATTACACTGTAGGTGATGGAAATAGCTTGTCCTACTGCCAAAGATCTCAAATAAGCTTAAGAACCCTCCAAACGGATCTCCCAAAAGAAGGAATCCTTCCTCCTATGCAAAACCAACTCAGAAAATGGGTTTCTCAACCCTCCACTGCAACACCCTGCAACACAACACAATATTCTGCAGAAACTGCCATATAGCTGAAGACTGAAGCTTAGCTAGAATGTTAGGTCCCTATATTACTATTATAGTCCCTTATTTTTGTTAGTGTAACCCCCTTAATGTTATTATTGTACCCTTGTAACCCCCATATTGTTATTATTGTGCCCTTAAATTATTATTGTTAGGTCGGCTAGGATTACATTATGTCCCCACTAGGATTACATTATGGCCCCATGGACTCCTATATATAGAAATGAGGTTTTGTAGTTTGTATCATCCAAAAATTGTTCATTAATGTAATATATTGGAGGTTCCCTCCTTGAAGTGGCTTATTTCTAATGCGTTGATGTCTCTTTTCTTCTATTTTTGGAGCTGGTTTCAAAACATTTGGTATCAGAGCTTTGGATTCTAGGGTTTTTACCTGCTCCAAATCAGTCATCGTTGCATTTTTACCATAAATTTTTTTCTACGAAGGTTCAGAAGTGGAAATTTTTAGAGTGTGAAGCCAAAATCCTAAGGAACATTGCCACAAAATTTCAGAGCTTGGTTCGCAATGTTTTCGGAGATATGATCTGTGGAAGTTAGGAATTTTTGCAAGCTCCTAAATTTAACCTAAACAGGTCATCACAGCCTTTGCGCTATAAAAAATTTTCTACGAAGTTTCAGAAGATGAAATTTTTAGAGAATGAAGCCAGAATCCTGAGTAACATCATCGAAAAATTTTAGAGCTTGCTTCTTAATATTTTCGGAGATATGATATGTGGAATTTAGGTTTTTTTCAGGCTCTTGAATTTCAACTCAAAGAGGTTATCATGGGAAAATATTCGTAACTGTCTCTTTGAGCATCAGATTGGAATGATGTAAAAAGTCACCACAAGTACACGGACTATAGTTTCTTTTCTATCAATTTCAGAGCCAAAGGAGGAAACAGTGACACATGGCAAGTCGTACAAGTTTTCTCTACTGAACGAGTCCATAATTGGGTCATTGTGGATGATTAGACATAAATTTTCCTTGAATAATCCAAATCAGGTCAGACCCATGACATTTGAAAGAAGATTCATAGGGATACTGCAAGGCCGAATTTCATATATTGAGGATCTACAATTTCAAAGATAATTCAATTTCAATATAGACCTCCTCAAAAGCAAGTAAAAAGTGTGTATTCTTTTTTCCTAAATTGCATAAGCCTTGTTTGAAGAATCAAGTTGAATTGATTCCAAGGGCATATTGGAGATTATATATCAGTATTACATTCTAAAATGGCCCCTAAAAATAATTAAACACCAATTAAGCCTTTAGAAGGCTCTAATATGACTCATGAAGATGAAGAATGGCAACATGACATATCAAATTTGTAAGAGCAAGTGCAACAAATTTCGCCCTCGCAAAGAGCAACAAAAAATGACATGGAAGTTTTGAAGAAAGGCGTGGAAACTAAGATAGATGGTTTGAAGAAATGCATGGAATCTAAGATGGATGGTTTGAAGAATGGCATGGAAGCTAAGATAGATGGCATGGAAGCTAAGATGGATGACATGGAAGCTAAGATCGATGAAAAAATGGAAAACATGAAGAATGATCTAAAAGAAAACATGGAAGTTTTGACAAAGTTGATACAAAAATGTTTCCTAATGGTGAAAATATAGTAGAGGAAACTCATGATGAGAACAAAATAAATGTTAATCGTGATTTCATAAAATCTAATGTTGGCGGGAAGAACCACCATATTCCAAAAATGGATATGAGGAATTTTGATGGAAAGGATCCTGTAACATGGATACTACAGATGGATCAATATTTTGATCTCAATAATTTGCAAAACACAGAAAAGGTACGCATTGCAACTTTACTACAAAATACATTTCTATGGTATCGATGGCTTTTATCTAGTAAAAAAATTGTCACTTGGTCAATTTTTATTGAGGAAATGATAGCACATTATGAGGATACAAAGAGCAACACCTTCTTTAGCCAATTGATAAATCTCAAACAAAATGGGTTAGTGGGGGAGCACATTGAGGACTTCCAAAAATTGAATATAAGGGTAGCTGATATTCCAGAGGAACCCAGGAATGATCTCTTCATATGTACTTTAAAGGATAACATCCAACATGAAGTTCGTGTTCTGGAACCTGATTCATTGGAGAACGCATTCAGGTTTGAAAGCAAAATTGAATGTAAAATTATGGCGACAAGCAAGCCTACCACTCACTTCTATAAAGAGGAAAGTGTTGCTACTCCTAGATTTCAACAACCTACAAGGTTGACACCACAACAATTGGAAGAAAAATATATAAAGGGATTTGCTACAATTGTGATAGAAAATACACTAAAGGTCATAAGTGTGTTGAGATGAAATTATTTTACATAGATTGTGAAGAGGAAGAAGAAAATGAACAAGAAGAGGATATACACTAGGAACCAATCCTAGAAGAGGAAGAAATGTGTCTAACCATATCATGTAATGCATTGACAGGAATTACCACTCCTCAAAATCTCAAGATAGAAGGACATATTAAGAAGAAAAAAGTAATAGTGTTAATTGATTTAGGTAGTACCCATAATTTTATTCATTGTAAGGTAGCCAAGGAATTGAGTTGTTTCTTATACCCAGCACCAGAATGTCAAGTGATGGTTGCAAATGGAGGAACTATAAATTTCTCTAGAAAATTCCATAATATCAAGCTAATCATGGAGGAATATTTATTGAATATTCCAATGCTTTACATTCCTATGGGAGGTGTTGATGTTGTACTAGGAGTACAATGGTTACAATCTTTCGGGATGGTAGCTTTTAATTTTCAGGACCTTTTCTTGAATTTTTTTTCAGTAGGAAAGGAAGTCAAATTATGGGGTATTGTAGGGAAGTTGGGAAAGATAATAATCTCTAATGTCATTACAAAGCTTCTAAAGAAATAAAAACGAGGCATAATTGCACAATTATGATCATTAGAAGTTCCAACATCAAAATCATCTATTTCTGCAGATCTCCAAAAAGTCTTGGACTATCATTCCAAGGTTTTTCAAACTCCCAAAGGACTCCCACCTATTCATGATCATGATCATGCTATTCATTTCATTCCAGGAAGTGTTCCTCCAAACATCAAGCCTTATAGATATCCTTATGTCCAAAAGAGTGAAATTGAATGTACGATTGCAGAAATGTTAGACATGGGTATAATTCAACCTAGTCAAAGTTCTTTCTATGATCTTATAGTATTGGTACACAAGAATGATGGATCATGGCGCATGTGTCCCGATTATAGGTAACTCAATAAGCTCACCATTAATGATAAATTTCCCATTCCTATGATTGATGAATTATTGGATGAATTACATGGAGCAATTTATTTTACCAATTTGGATCTTTGTTTAGGATATCATCAAATTAGCATGAAGACTGAAGATATTCTGAAAACAACATTTCTAACTCATGAGGGTAATTATGAATTTTTGTTCATGCCTTTTGGCCTTACCAATGCATCTTCTACATTTCAAGGGTTGATGAATTCCATTCTAAAACCCTTCCTTAGAAAATTTTTGCTTGTATGTTTTGATGATATACTAATCTACAACAGGTCTTGGAAGGATCATGTTCAACATGTTGACAGGATGCTCAAACTATTGCAGGAGAAAAAATTATATGAAAAAACATCCAAATGTTTCTTTGTAGTAGAAGAGGTGTAATATTTGGTTCATATTGTATCTCACTAGGGTGTTAAGGTAGACCCTAACAAAATTAAATCCATCAAGGAATGGAAACTCCCCACAACCATCAAGTATTTGCGAGGATTTCTCAGGTTAACAGGGTATTATCGCAATTTTGTTAAGAATTATGGGAGAAGAGAAACACCTCTAACAACATTATTGAAGAAAGATGCATTTTCATGGAATCCTGAAGCAACTAAGGCCTTTGAACATCTTAAAGAGGCAACGTGCCTAGCACTGGTCTTAGCTACGCCAGAATTCACAAAAACCTTTATTATGGAATGTGATGCCTCAGGAAATGGAATTGGTGCTATTTTAATGCAAGAAGGAAGACCCATTTCTTTTGAAAGTCATCCAATCAAAGGAAAGTATTTACAGAAACCTATTTATGAGAAGGAAATGTTAGCAATATTGCATGCACTAAAGAAATGGAGAACTTACCTAATGGGAAGACACTTCAAGATAAAAATTGATCATGATAGTCTTAAACACTTTTTAGAACAAAGAGTATCCTCAGAAGAGCAGCAAAAATGGGCCACAAAGATGTTGGGTTATTACTTTGAAATAATCTACAAAAAAGGGAAGCTAAATGTTGTTGCAGATGCACTCTCAAGAAAGAATGAAGAGGTGGAAGCATTGCTTTGTGCCCTTTCTATTATCCAACCAGATTGGATAACCAAAGCAAGAGATGAATGGAAGAAGGATGAGAAGTGTGGACACCCATTCAAAAGTTGCAGCAAGATCCTAGTACATCTAATACATTTAGTTGGAAAAATGATTCTTTATGATACAAAGATCGCTTATATCTTTGTAAGAATTCCCAACTAAAACAAAAGATTCTTTTGGAATTGCACACTTCTCCTTTAGGAGGATAGTCAAGATTTTTAAAGACTTACCACAAGGTGAAGAAAGATTTTTTTTGGGATGGCCTTAAAACTGATATTCAAAAGTTTGTGGTGGAATGTTTGGTTTGCCAGTAGAATAAATTTGAGACAATTAAGAGCCCAGGTCTTCTACAACCTTCATCCATTCCAAGTCAATGTTGGGAGGAGATTTCAATGGATTTTATCACAGGTTAACCTATGTCTGAAGGAAAGAGTGTCATCATGATTGTAGTTGATAGACTTACCATGTATACACACTTTTGTGCATTATCTCATCCATTTAAAGCAAGTACAATTGCTACTAAATTTATGGACACAATTAAAAAGATCCATGGAAACCTAGGGGTTATTGTGAGCGACAGAGATCCCATTTTTACTAGAAATGTTTAGATGGAGTTACTTTCTTATTTGGGTACTCAATTAGCTCATAGATCATCTTATCATCGTCAATTTGATGGTCAAACTGAGATAGTAAATAAATTTTTGGAAGGATATCTTTGTTGTTTTGTATTTGATAAACAAACACAATGGGTCAAGTGGTTACCTCTTGTTGAATGGTGGTATAACACTTCCTTCCATACTGCAAAAAAAATGACCCCATTTATGGAACTTTATGGATATCATCCACCATCCATCACATCATCTTTAAGAGAAAATTTGAAGGTTCAAGCAGTGGAAGATCACATCGATCATCAACAATAAGTTCTCCAACTCTTAAAGGACAACTTGAATTTGGCACAAAATCAAATGAAACAACAGGAAAATCAACATCGCAGCGAGAGAATTTTTGATGTAGGAGGCTGGGTACTTTTACGGCTACAAACATACAAACAAATGTCCCTCAAGTAAGCTAAGAAGGATAATAAATTATCGCCAAATTACTATGGTCCTTACAAGGTGTCGCAAAAGATTAGTACTATGGCATACAAATTGGAGCTTCCTGCTTCTTCACGAGTGCATCCAATTTTCCATGTTTCATGCTTAAAGAAGGTTATAGGTGAAAATATTCTAGTTTAAACAATATTTCTAGAACTTGATGAGGAAGGAAAAATCATATTGGAACTTGAAGCGGTCACGGAAACAAGATCTTGACAGCTACGGAATCAATCAATTTCATAGTATCTCATCAAGTGGAAGAACTTACCCACTAAAGATTCTACATGGGAAGATGAGAATTTTATACAGAAGCACCTAGAGCTACTCAAGCGTTGATGACAACACTTTTTAAAGGAGAGGGGCATATTAGGTCCCTATATTACTAGTATAGTCCGTTATTGTTTTTAGTGTAACCCCCTTATTGTCATTATTGTACCCTTGTAACCCCCATATTGTTATTATTGTGCCCTTAAATTATTATTGTTAGGTCAGCTAGGATTACATTATGGCCCCATGGAATCCTATATATAGAAAAGAGGTTTTGTAATTTGTATCACCCAAGAATTGTTCATTCATGTAATATATTGGGGTTTGCCCCCTCGAAGTGGCTTATTTCTAAGGCGTTGATATCTCTTTTCTTCTATTTTTGGAGCTAGTTTCATGACACAGAATGCCGAATGTGTGGAATGACAGATCAACACTCTCCCAAGAGGCTTCTCAAGGAAAGAGATGGAATTCCTAAATAGGAATACATTAGTGCTAAACAACACCAACAATCTTAGCTAAACATTTGAAGAGAGAAAAGTCTAAACAGACATATAAACATATAATTCATAAGCTAATGCCATATGGCAGTCATCCTCTTCCTTATAAAAAATGTGAGCCTTCTCACGTTGGGTCCCACTCATTATGGTTTCCACCATCACACAATCTATCTCCCTCCAAAACTGCATTGTACCTTCATCAATGCTGCTCCTCCATAACAACGTTGTTTGATTTGGTCAAGGTTGACCTCTTCAACTTGCTTCAACCCTTTTCACACATAAGGGTCTTCATTCCAGATCTTATATAGTTGTCTAAACTGATCCTCATTCATATTGATCTATCTTTATTGATGATCCACTCCTCCCACATTAATGTTGTTGACTTGGTCAAACTTGACTTTGTCCACATACATTAGGCCTTGTTCATACATGAGAGTGCTAGATCCAGTTATTATTATGATCCCTTTTTACATCAAGAGGGATTTTATGCTTATTCAATATAATTATGGGTCTATTTCCCCATTTATTCATCTACTACGTGCTAAAATAAAAAATCAATATTCCTATTAGCTGCATGAAAATTTAGGAATACTATGGTCCTCCCCTCCCAAATGTTTCTTTTCTTCAAGCAACTGTGAGGATAGAACTAAAGAGCCTCCTGTCCTCCTCCTGTAGCATCCTGATATGATAAATTCCTCCAAGGAACAAGATGGTTTCTCATCAATACATCTCCAAATTTCCCCTCCCAACTATGCAATTTAGCTTTTGGTGACAATCCCAAAGAGCTATCCTCATGGAGAAGTAAAATACCCATGGAGGAAACAATGTGCTGACTAGAGGCCTCCTTGAGGCATGAGATTTGATATGTATTGGAATTTATCATCCCCATGTGAATCTCCCATCCCCAAGCTATCATCCATGCAAAATGAGCCACTCTCCCAAATGGTAACTCACAATGAATCTCCTCCACCTTTGGATCCTGCAATGTAGGTGGGCTGAATAAATGAAAATGGTAGAAAAAATGGCCTACCCCCTACTGTATTCCTCTCCACTCATGAAAAGTGTAGAGTATTTACTAATCTTGGGTTGCAACAAGGTTGCCCTCAAGTGGCAAGAAGAATATTGGATCTCCAAAGATCCTCTCTCTAATTTCATGAATGATGTTGACCCAAACCATTCCATACAAAATGAATGGCACATCATCACCATATGGCTTCCAATTCAGAAAAATGTTGAAGGTTATGTGCAAGTTTGGATGCAACCAATGGTTTCTAAAGTGGATACATCACATTCCTTCCAACTGTTTTTTTAGAACATCATGTGGCAATTTGTCCTCCAACAAGTTACTAGCTGTGCATGTTTGCTCATCTACTATGTGGTAGTAAGAAACAATATATATCAGCTAAGCATGATAAAAATAACAACAAACTTACTCAAAGTAATGTAGAGAAGGGTTATCATCATGAGTGTTGGTCCTAGAATGACCGTGAAACCCAAAAATAATCTTTCCCCCTTGTGGAGCAATGCACTGTACATAGATGGTGAGATAATGCAAATACTCAGTGAAATGAACAATAAGTACAATAATGAATTTCTTACCATGCATAATGAGTAGGCTGAAAGTGAGGTCCATGGATGAGTCCTCCCATGAGAATCTTCTCATAAAAGTCTACAAAATGAAAGGATGTATACTCCCCTTGGAACACTCCATCAATAGAAACATAATCCCAAGTGACAGTTCTATTGGCCTTAGTGATAAGGCTCTTGTAACTCCATGACTCCTTTATTTGAAATTACACATGCCAAAGTCATCCACCATCATACTTCTATGTGGGGAAATCTTCTTCCTATGTGGAAACCTCTCCTTATCCTCCAATGTTGAAGGGTAGCCTCTTTGCACCTTGAATTTGCCATCCCTTTCTGTGAAAACATCATGATAAGCATGGGAAAAATTCTTCTCATACCCTCCCAAGAGTGGCCACAACAACAATAACTCTTGCTTCCCCCTCACACCTCCATCATACAAATAATGAGGTGAAAATATGTTGATTGACATGAAGAATATAATATAAACACAATGCACCCAAAATATTTTCTTCCATATGATGCAAGTGTCCTGCTAAGTTTCCTCCACTAACATACCCTTTGGAGAAGGATTTATCACATGATGGTCAAACTCTTTCAAGAGTAGCCAACATAGCCATGCCTCCTACTACCCTGCATCATAAATATGCATGTGCCTCATCAACCTCTTGCCCACCATCCACACCCATTCATCCATATGTGGATGTCTCCAACCATACTCCCTCTTGGTACTCCTGCAGTGAAGACTACCATCCTCCCAAATCAGAATTTTACCTTTGCATTTCATGGTATGTTGAAATGAAATCTTGGAGATCTCCTAGAGAATATCTCACACCAATGACCATCTTGAATCCATAGAGATCCAAGTGTGCAAGAGGAAAAACCTCCTCATAGGCCTACACAATGCTCATCCCAATAGATCCATCACAATGATGAAAGACAAAGTGTCTCTCATTGATCATCTGCTCATCCAATGTCATACAAGTTTAATGGTCACCAGAATTCTCTAATGATATTTTGACCCCCAACTCCTCATTACTTCTTAATGACAACGTTGTTAACCTTCTCAATAGTATATTTCTTGTCTCATGTTCAAGCTCAATGCTTAACATAGAGTTCGACATTGGATTGTTTAGGAAAAAGCTCATCCTATCCTCCACAATTCTACACCCCAACCCCAAGTGTTGTGTGTAGCCTAATAATGTCACATTAGGATGTTTTTTTATCCCTTCATTGAACAACTCAAGGCTGCATAGCATAGTGCAAGTATTCTGCCCCAAATCAACAATATGTTTTGATCCTTGATCATGCAAAGGCCAATTTCCACAACCCTCCATAAGATTTGTTGAAATAACAAAAGGTGGAAATTCATGCATACCTTGGTGAAGCTTGGGAACATCTTGTATGGATACAATGGTTCCTCCTTCCAATGTGTTGGCTTCCCCAAATATTGAGGATGATGGTTGCTCCCCCATAGTTATGCCAGCGCTGGTACAAATCTCCTCAAGTGGTGGTGAAGGATCCTCCCCTTATGATTTCTTCTTTTCAAATATTTTGATCACCCTATGAGTTAAATATGTAAAATTAGTCACTCTTGCATGACTCAAATGGCTGAACCACCAGGTGCTTTCTTTACCCTCAAGGTACAACGTTGAGATCTCAACAACCTCTCTTTCTACTACTATATGTAGTAGGAAGAATGCATCTAGGTTCATCACCCAAGCCTTTGTTGTACATGTGGATGATCCATAAAAAGTAGAAAATAGAAATATATTGAATCTCATCCTCCTATTGATGTAGGGCCTCCTTTCTTCTTCCAACTGAATAAAATGAGGAAAAGGTAGAGTCTCCTTGAAAGCCATAGGTTGAGACTTGTATTCTGTAAGGTATCCACTTAGGATCTCATGCTCCAAATGCCCTCCATCTCCATGCCTCTTATATTCTTCCACAAAAGGAAAGGGAAAGGTGTGATGCCTTGGATATTTCTATAGCATTGGTTCTTCCTTTTGAGAATAGGAAGTACATGGCCTTTCCTGTTCTTGAAACCCTCTAGAAGTTTCACTACATCTCTTCCCTTCTTTTTGTTCAACCTCCTTGGAAAGGTTCTTCATGGATCTAAAAAATGATGAGACCAATCTCATTCCTTTCACCATTCTATATCTCTTCTTCTTCTTATATCATCTTGGCTTGAAATTCATAAGCTGAGCCAAATATCACGCTCTGATACCATTGTAATATTCCCAATTGGGAAATGCAGCAATTATGAATAGTTATGTAGAGAAATAACGCATATCATATAAGTAATAGTAGGAGGCAAATATGGAGGCTCTTTATTTACATTTACATCAGCAAAATATAAACAAAATATAGCCCATGAGATGTACAACAGGAAACAGAATACTTTATGGAATAAAATCCTCAAAAAGAGGTGTCGCAACCATGTATTAAGACTGAAAAGAGCTTGACAATGCTATTTTATTGGCTGATACTGTTGTAGATTACACCTTAGATATAGAGTAGATATGTGTATAATAAGTTAGATCTATATCATATATGTACACTAGATAGGCTCTTCTTCAATTCACCCTTGGGGTTTTCAGCAAAACATGAAGTACAAGGAGTAGATCTGAGATCTAATGTTGCAGATCTATAGAAATATTCAGAAATACATGAAAATTTAGATTTGATCTCATATATGCAATATGATGATCCCCTCCAATTGGATCTCAAATGTGAAGGGCAGATCCCCAACACATGAAAGCCACTCCTCCAAAAAGTGTGCCAAAAGACCCTGCAATAGTACCCACACAAATAACATAGTTCTAGAAGCAAGACTATGTTGTAGGCTTTAGAAAAAGTTTGGCCTCAAGCCAAGATATGAAAGTGTAGCTCCAATCATCCAATAAGTTCTTTCCAATGGGATAGAAGCCTTCCCCACTGAAAAGGAGAACTAGAATGGCCTAGATCTAAGTAGATCTAGCCTACACTTGCTGCAGCTTACAAATAAAACCGAACCCTCAATAGGATTTTCCTTGTAGTTGGAAGAAGAAGCATGGCCTTCAGCCTGATAGTGGAAAATAAATGCAAAATCTTCTAAGAGGCCTCTCAAGGAAAGAGGTAGGATTCCCAAGCAGGAACATCTAGTGCTAAACAACAATATTCTCAGCTAAACAGCCAGAGAATGAGAAATGTCTAAATAGACAATAATATCCCAAATGGAGAAAATTAGCGATAAATGAAAAAATAATGCATTTTTCAGAAATGTATGAAATGAAAGTTAAATGCAGCTGATGGATCCATTACATATGATATTATAGCGACTAGATCTGAAAGGAAATCAGAAAAAAATCGCTATTGCATAGTTAAACAGGTCTCCCATGTCATAAATAGCCCAAAATCATGAAAAAATAGGGACTACAACCATGTATGAAAGACAGAATACCATGATAACATTATTTTATTGACTCTGTAATAGTAGTAGGTTGTACATTAGATCTAGATCAGGTATGTGGAAAAAAATTTAGATCTATAGCAGATCCATGCACTATACAAGCTGCTTTATTAATCCCCCTTGGGGTTTTTAGCAAAACACCATGTACAAAGTGTAGATCTGAGATCTAAGACTGCAAATATTTGGAAATATTCAGATCTGGAAAGTGGATCTGATCTAATATGAATAGTAAAATGATCTCCTCCAAAATATCTCCAAAGTGAGGGGCAGATCGCCAACACTTAGCAAATCAATTATCCAAATGGTGCACTGAATCACCCTGCAACTACTCCTTTAGAAATAAAGCAGATATGGACTTTTTCTGCACTCTAGGGGAGAAAATAATATTGGCCTGTAGCCAAGATATGAAAATTAAGCTCAACTCTTCCAATACTATCCTCTCAATGGAGTAAATCCTCCTCCACTGAAAAGAAGCACTGAAGTGGCCTAGATCTAAAGATCTAGCCTCCACTTGTTGTGGCTTACCAAAACAATCAAACCCTCAATAGGATCTACATTGTCAAAGGAAGATGAAGGTTGGCCTCAAGCTAGATAGTGGACAATATGGTGCAAGACTCCTCCAAGAGGACTCTCAAGGAAAGAGAAGGAATTCCTGAACAGGAAGACCTTGTGCTAAACAACACTCTCTCTTAGCTAAACAACCAGAGAAAGAAATATGTCTAAACAGTGAAGCCTTTTTTGCCATTATTTGGTGTTTGTTTTCTTATGTGTTCTTTCTGTATTTTTCTGAGTTTGTTTGATATTCAACATGTGGTATCAGAGCTTGTTAAGATGCCTATTTTAAATCTGCAAATTTATATTGGCATAGACTGTGTGTGCAAGTTGTGGATGTAGGAATACATGCATCAGGGAAAGGTGTGATAGCCAGCGCTGAAGGGAATGGTGGCACCATTGTTTCAAAGAGAAATTAGTTAATTTCATGGATGAAAAAGATCTGTGCCTCATCGTATGGCCAGCTGCCCAAGGAAAGCGATGCTGGAACCTCGCATCGATGTCGCTAGTCGATGGTCCATCTCCATGTCGAAATACTGTCATACTTTATTTATACAACCGTGACCCACAGGCCAACATAAGTGCTTTTCCCCGACGTGTGATTGAATTCATGCTATGATTGTTGGTAGGTTGTGATCAAATTCAAGAGCCGCGAATTTGGAGCGCTGTCATATTTTATTTCCGGAACTGTGACAGTGAAGGGGTTGAAGACCAACATAAACTCCGAAGGACAAATCGTGAATGGAAACCTTGCCATTGCTGTGAGTTGGCATTGTTCGCATTTTTTTGGGGTTGGCTTCGAACATAGAAGTGTTGTTGTCTTATGCAATGTTATGTGACAATGCGATGTCAACAAGTTCACATTACATTTGCATGGAGTGTAGTGTTACGTATATCACATGGATTATAATGTTAACGTTGAAATATTAACGTTGAACCTTGGGGTAATTACAATGAAGTTTATGCAAATTATTTGTAATGGTGATAAGGTATGAGGTTTGTTGCATCCCATATGGATTTTGATTTAAATTTATGTCCATTCAATAAATTCAATGGATTTCACTTACTCATGATATAGTTAAAGTGGGATATTAAAAAAAAAAAAGGAAAACCATTTGGGTTAAAAAATGGTATGTTGTTTTGTGACACTTATATAAATTGTGTTGGAAAGTAAGGGGCATTCTACGTTGGTTGACATAGTGGTAATCTGGAATATTTAGACACATAAGAGGCAAACTAATTTCGTCATGTTGAAAAGTCTAGACCTTGGTAAAATTGCACATTTTACTACAAAGATTTGATTGGTAGGAATTGTGTTTGGTTTTAAAATTCACATGGACATAAATGTTGGAAGAACATTTGGAGATATTGCTTGTGCAGAGACCAGTCAATGGGCTGAGAAGGGATTCACTCGAACAAATTTGAAGGGCATAGAAAATGGCAAAGGTATGTTAAGTGAGCATGTTATGTGTTGACATTTTAGGATTTTATTAATTGAATTTATAGACAAGTATTTGTGGAAATGATATGTCAGCATGTTATTCAACATTAAAGTGAAATGTTGTGAATGAGGAGGTATAAATGAATGCAAAGTGAATGGAAAAGGGAAATGTGATAATCCTGGGTCATATGGAGAAGAACATGCATTTTTATGTGAGGTGGTTTATTATGCATCCTCATAGTTTTGGTCAAGACATTTTCGAATCAAAGCTTATAGTTGGCAGTGGGAGAATTCTTTTGGTTTGTGTTTTGAGATTGTAAGAAACAATTGCTTGATGTTGTAGAATATTTCTTTTACCATCATGTGGTAGCATTCAGTATGAACACGATGTATAAGTTGTATATTATTCATCGAGGAAATTGAAAATGAATAGTTTTTTGTCTGTACATAGGTGAAGAGATGTAAGTGGATGTACCATTTATAATGTGCAGTTGTATGGTGCATGAAAGTACAGGTTAGAGATGGAACAAGATCACACAAAGAACTTGAAGGTGAGTTGATATGTTTTATTTTAACTCTGGTTTTGAGGCTGATATTTTCAAAATACAGATTCTAGATAGTTGAAGGAAATATCAGCAAACGAAGATCACAATTTTAAAAGTAGTGATGAAAGAGACTAGTAATAGTTTCTGAATGAAAGCAAAGTGTGGAGTAGAACCTTGAAGAATTCCAATAGAGATTGGATAAAAAGGACAGTTGTGTTCTTAAAAAGTGCAGGTGAGTTGAAGCAGGCATAAAACTAAATAAAGTGCTTTTTTTGGAGTGATAAGGTGTATTAAAATTTTTGTAACTTGGAGAAATAATGTTTTTGTATTGTAAGTTTGTTAAAAAAAAGGGTGGAATGAGAGGTTTTTAAGTAAAATTCTATTTGTAATTTTGGAGAAATAAGTGATTTTGTGGAGTGATAAGGATTCAACTTTTTTGTAAATTTGTAATGATCAAAATAAAGCTCATTGTTGTAGGAGGTTGAGTCTATTTTTTAAGTCATTTTTCTTCCAAGAAGTTCCAGAACTTTGATTCCATGAAGATATTGTGAAGTTGAATGATTATGTACTCCAAAGTTTAATAAAGCATATATTTTTTTGTGATGATTGTGTCCTAGACCTACCCAAAATTGAATAAGTGGATCTTAGGTACATGCAGAATGTGTTTATGATGGTGCATGCTTCATGTTGTTGCTTTTGACTTGTGTCTAGTTTTGACACATAAATGATTTCATTTAACACATATAGAAGGTTCAATACAAGCAAGCACAACACCTGTAACAAAGTAACCGCAAGGAAGGATAATTAAGCTCAACACATGCATTTTCATCACTACAACAAATAATCAAAGTTGTCAACATCAGCATTCTACATCAACAAGAAAATTCACTTAATACAATCAAGTTCATGAATATACAAACTCTATCATTTGAAAGAAAAGTCTACATCACTACAATCAAGTTAATGAATTTGTAAACTTCAACGTTTCAGAGCACAGTCTACATCAACATTTTCGAACTTGTATTAAAACTCAAATTCAATTTAATTGTAGGGGTGCATTCTCAGTTGAATCCGACACCCAATTTTTGAATTGAGTCAAATTGAGTCAAATTGAATTCATTATAGTGAGTCATTAAAATCATTAAGTGTTTTTGGGTGCACTTTTGACAGTGTTCGACACCCTTTCTTTAAGTAAAATCAAGTGAATGCACGAGTTCTAACTCTAAAGAAAACAAGCAACAAGTTCACATCTCCTGCAAGTGAGCGTGATTATTCATTCAAGAAATTTGCATCAAGTCAGTACAAAGTTAAAACCTTCAAGAAAGCTAGTGTGAATTTAATTGTAGCAACCAAACAAGTTCAACTCTAACACCAATCAAGCATGTTGAAATCTACATCAAGTGAGCGTGGATATTCATTAAAGTTAGCATGAAGTCATCAATCAAGTCAAGTGAGCATTCAAGAAAATGTGATTGTCATCAAGCGAGTGTGAATTAAAGAGTTCAAGTGAGAAAATTCTACAATTCGAGCAAGTGTTCCAAGCAAGTGCAATAAGCAACAAATCAAGCGAGCATGCCATTCAAGCCACACAACAAGCGAGCCTGTTGTTCAAGTAACAAAATCAAGTGAAATGGTTCAAGGCATGACATCTACGACAAGAGAGCCTGAATTCAAGAGAGCAAGTTCAGATGGCACAAAAAATTCAGTTGTTAAAAATTATTCATAATTTGATCATCTCCAGTGATGAAGACATGGTGCAAATCAGCAAAGAAAATCTTGCTGATCTTTCACAGCATCTACAACAAACAAATGAAACCATTGAGTTTCTTCAACTAGAGTCACAACTTTAAAGGAATGAGTTACAAGAAAAGAGTGATACTTCCAAGTCTTTGAACCATCCAGATGATTATTCATTCATCCAAACAACTTCAAGTGTCGAAGTTGTTCCAGTTCAAATTTCTTCCAAGGCCATCATCAAGCCATGGGAAGAAATTCAAAATAACAAAAATCAAAGAGGCTTAGAATATGTTAAAGATGACACCAACTTGCATATCCCAGATTATTCCAAACCAATTAAATTCTTCAGTGCAAGATTTCTTACACAAATCACCTCAGCAAGTTTTGAGAAAGTTGTGGACAACCAGATATGCCAGCAACCTGAAGTTGGAATCAAACCAACATGTTATCATTGTCAAAGAACCAGTAATATGGAAGATTAGTGTTTCAATCTGTTAGGTCCCTATATTACTAGTATAGTCCCTTATTATTGTTAGTGTAACCCCCTTATTGTTATTATTGTACCCTTTTAACCCCCATTTTGTTATTATTGTGCCCTTAAATTATTATTGTTAGGTCGGCTAGGATTACATTGTGGCCCACTAGGATTACATTATGGCCCCATGGACTCCTATATATAGAAACGAGGTTTTGTAAATTGTATCATCCAAGAATTGTTCATTTATGTAATGTATTGGAGGTTGCTCCCTAAAAGTGTCTTATTTCTAAGGCGTTGATATCTCTTTTCTTCTATTTTTGGAGCTGGTTACCCAACATTTGGTATCAGAGATTTGGATTCTAGGGTTTCGCTGCTCCAAACAGGTCATCGTGGAATTTTCGATATAAATTTTTTTCTACGAAGTTTCAGAAGCTGAAATATTTAGGGTGCGAAGCTGAAATACTGAGGAAGATTTTCTAAAAATTTCAGAGCTTGGTTCGCAATATTTTTGGAGATATCATCTGTGGAAGTTAGGTATTTTTTCAAGCTCCTAAATAGGTCATCGTGGAATTTTCGCTATAAATGTTTTTCTACGAAGGTTCAGAATATGAAATTTGTATGGTGTGAAGCTAAAATCATGAGGAAAATTTTCAAAAAATTTCAAAGCTTGGTTCGTAACATTTTTGGAGATATGACCTATGGAAGGTAGTGCTTTTTCAGGCTCCTGAATTTCATCTCAAAGAGATGATTGTGGGAAAAGCTCTATAAATCTCT
Source organism: Pinus albicaulis (assembly GCA_034641835.2). Classification (NCBI taxonomy): domain Eukaryota; kingdom Viridiplantae; phylum Streptophyta; class Pinopsida; order Pinales; family Pinaceae; genus Pinus; species Pinus albicaulis. The sequence goes on from CM076570.1 coordinate 1,254,806,664, forward strand.
CTCTGGGCAGTGTATTTGAGTTCTGTAAAGATTGGTCACAAGTACACGGACTTTAGTTTCTTGGCTATCAATTTCAGAGACAAAGGATGAAACAGTGACACGTGGCAAGTCCTACAAGTTTGCTCTACTAAACCAGTCCAAAATTAGGTCATTCTGGGAAATTGGACACAACTTTGTCTTGGGGAATCCAAATTAGATCAGACCTGTGGCATTTGAAAGAAGCTTCAGAGGGCTACTAAAAGGATTAATTTTAGATATTGAAGATTTTCAATTACAGAGATAAGTCAATTTCAATATCGAGCTCCTCAAAGCAAGTAAAAGGTGCGTATTTTTTTTCCGAATTGCATAAGTCTTGTTTGAAGAATCAAGTTGAATTGATTCCAAGGGAATATTTTAGAATAGGTATCAATATTGGATTCTAAAATGGCACCTAAAAAGAATTCAACACCCATTAAGCCTTCAGAAGGCTCTACCATGACTCATGAAGATGAAGAATTGCAACATGATCTATCAAAATTACAAGAGCAAGTGCAACAAATCTCACTCTCGCAAAGAGCAACAAAAAATGAAATGGAAGTTTTGAAGAAAGGCGTGGAAGTGAAGATGGACGGTTTGAAGAAAGGCATGGAAGCTAAGATGGATGGCATGGAAGTGAATATGGACGGTTTGAAGAAAGGCGTGGAAGCTAAGATGGATGGCGTGGAAGCTAAGATGGATGGAATGGGAGTTGGCATGAAAGCTAAGATGGATGATCTAAAATCAAACATCGAAGATTTGACAAAGTTGATACAAGAAATGTTTCCTAATGGTGCAAAGATAGTAGAAGAACCTCATGATGAGAACAAAATAAATGTTAATCGTGATTTCATAAACTCTAATGTTGGTAGGAAGAACCACCATATTCCAAAAATGGATATGAGGAATTTTGATGGAAAGGATCCTGTAACATGGATACTATAGATGGAGCAATATTTTGGTCTCCATAATGTGCAAAACACACAAAAGGTACGCATTGCAACTTTGCATTTAGAAAAAAATACATTTGTATGGTATCGATGGCTTTGTTCCCGTAAAAAAATTGTCACTTGGTCAATTTTTACGGAGGAAATGATAGCACATTATGAGGATACAAAGAGAAACACCATCTTTAGCCAATTGATAAATCTCAAACAAAAGGGTTTAGTGGGGCAGCACATTGAGGACTTCCAAAAATTGAATATAAGGGTAACTGATATTCCAGAGGAACACAGGATTGATCTCTTCATAGGCACTTTAAAGGATAACATTCAACATGAAGTTCACGTTCTGGAACCTGATTCATTGGAGAAGGCATTCAAGTTGGAAAGAAAAGTTGAATGTAAAATTATGGCAACAAGGAAGCCTACCACTCAATTCTATAAAGAAGGATGTGTGGCTACTCCTACATTTCCACAACTTACAAGGTTGACACCACAACAATTGGAAGAAGAAAGAGCAAAAGGGCTTTGCTACAGTTGTGATAGCAAATACACTAAAGGTCATAAGTGTGCTGAGAAGAAATTATTTTACATAGATTGTGAAGAGGAAGAAGAAAATGAACAAGAAGAGGATATACACCAGGAACCAGCCCCAAAAGAGGAAGAAATGAATTCGACCATATCGTGTAATGTACTGGGAGGAATTACCACTCCTCAAACTCTCAAGATAAAAGGACAAATCAATAAGAAAAAGGTAATAGTGTTGATTGATTTAGGTAGCACCCATAATTTTATTCATTGTAAGGTAGCCAAGGAATTAAACTGTTTCCTATACCCAACACTAGAATGTCAAGTGATGGTTGCAAATGGAGGAACTATAAATTTCTCTGGAAAATGCCATAATATCAAGCTAACCATGGGGGAATATGTGTTGACTAGTCCAATGCTTTCCATTCCTATGGGAGGTGCTGATGTTGTATTAGGAGTACAATGGTTACAATATTTGGGGATGGTAGCTTTTAATTTTCAAGAACTTTTCTTGAAATTTTTTTCAGAAGGAAAGGAAGTCGAATTACGGGTATTGAAGGGAAGCCGGGAAGGATAATAAGCTCTAATGTCATGACAAAGCTTCTAAAGAAAGAACAACGAGGCGTAATTGCACAATTATGCTCACTAGAAGTTCCGACATCAAAATCATCTATTTCTGCAGATCTCCAACAAGTCTTGGACAATCATTCCAAGGTGTTTGAAACTCCCAAAGGACTCCCACCTATTCGTGATCATGATCATGCTATTCATTTGATTCCAGGAAGTGGTCCTCCAAACATCCGGCCTTATAGATATCCTTACTTCCAAAAGAGTGAAATTGAACGCATGATTGCAGAAATGTTAGAGGCGGGTATAATTCAACCTAGTCAAAGTTCTTTCTCTGCTCCTGTAGTATTGGTACACAAGAAGGATGGATCATGGCGAATGTGTCCGGATTATAGGGAGCTTAATAAGATCACCATTAAAGATAAATTTCCCATTCCTGTGATTGATGAATTATTGGATGAATTACATGGAGCAATTTATTTTACCAAGTTGGATCTTCGTTCAGGATATCATCAAATTAGAATGAAGACTGAAGATATTCCAAAAACAGCATTTCAAACTCATGAGGGTCATTACGAATTTTTGGTCATGCCTTTTGGCCTTACCAATGCACCTTCTACATTTCAAGGGTTGATGAATTCCATTTTCAAACCCTTAGAAAATTTGTGCTAGTATTTTTTGATGATATACTAATCTACATCAGGTCTTGGAAGGATCATGTTGAACATGTTGACAGGGTGCTCAAACTATTGCAGGAGAAACAATTATATTGAAAAACATCCAAATGTTTCTTTGGAGTATAAGAGGTGGAATATCTGGGTCATATTATATCTCACGAGGGTGTGAAAGTAGACCCTAACAAAATTAAAGCCATTAAGGAATGGAAAGTCTGCAAGAAAATAAAGCAGTTGCGAGGATTTCTCGGGTTAACAGGCTATTATCGCAATTTTGTTAAGAATTATGGGAGAATAGCAGCACCTCTAACAACATTATTGAAGAAAGATGCATTTTCATGGATTCCTGAAGCAACTAAGGCCTTTGAACATCTTAAAGAGGCAATGTGCCTAGCACCGGTCTTAGCTACGCCAGACTTCACAAAAACCTTTATTGTGAAATGTGATGCCTCAGGAAATGGAATTGGTGCAGTTTTAATGCAGGAAGGAAGACCCATTTCTTTTGAAAGTCGTCCAATCAAAGGAAAGTATTTACAGAAACCTATTTATGAGAAGGAAATGTTAGCAATACTCCATGCACTAAAGAAATGGCGAACTTACCTAATGGGAAGACACTTCAAGGTAAAAACTGATCATGATAGTCTTAAACACTTTTTGGAACAAAGACTATCTCCAGAAGAGCAACAAAAATGGGTCACAAAGATGTTGGGTTATGACTTTGAAATAATCTACAAAAAAGGAAAGCTTAATGTTGTTGCAGATGCACTCTCAAGAAAGAATGAAGAGGTGGAAGTATTGCTTTGTGCCATTTCTATTATCCAACCAGATTGGATAACTGAAGCAAGAGATGAATGGAAGAAGGACAAAGATGTATGGATACTCATTCAAAAGTTGCAGCAAGATCCTAGTACATCCGATACATTTAGTTGGAAAAATGATTCCTTATGGTACAAAGATCGCTTATATCTTTGTAATAATTCCCAACTAAAACAAAAGATTCTTCTGGAATTGCACACTTCTCCTTTAGGAGGACACTCAGGATTTTTAAGAAGTTACCATAGGGTGAAGAAAGATTTTTTTTGGGATGGCCTTAAATCTGATATTCAAAATTTTGTGGCGGAATGTTTGGTTTGCCAGTAGAATAAAGTGGAGAAAATTAAGACCCCGGGACTTCTACAACCTTTATCCATTCCAAGTCAACGTTGGGAGGAGATTTCAATGAATTTTATGAGAGGTCTACCGAAGTCCAAAGGCAAGAATGTCATCATGGTGGTAGTTGATAGAATTACCAAGTATGCACACTTTTGGGCATTATCTCATCCATTTAAAGCAAGTACAGTTGCTACTACATTTGTGGACAGAATTCAAAAGCTACATGGAAGCCCAAGGGTTATTGTGAGCGACAGAGATCCCATTTTTACGGGAAATTTTTGGACGGAGTTATTGTCTTGTTTGGGTACTCAATTAGCTCATAGCTCATATTATCATCCTCAATCTGATGGTCAAACAGAGATAGTAAATAAATGTTTGGAAGGATATCTTCGTTGTTTTGTATCCGATAAACAAACACAATGGGTCAAGTGGTTACCTCTCGCTGAATGGTGGTATAACACTTCCTTCCATACCGCAGCAAAAATGACCCCATTTATGGCACTTTATGGATATCATCCACCATCCATCACATCATCTTTAAGGGAAAATTCGAAGGTTCAAGCAGTGGAAGATCACATCGAGCATCAGCAAGAAGTTCTCCAACTCTTAAAGGATAACCTGAATTTGGCACAAAATCGAATGAAACAACGGGCATATCAACATCGCAGCGAGAGAAGTTTTGATGTAGGAGATTGGGTATTTTTACGGCTACAACCATACAAACAAATGTCCCTCAAGCAAGCTAAGAATGATAATAAATTATCGCCAAAGTACTATGGTCCTTACAAGGTGTTGCAAAAGATTGGTACTATGGCATACAAATTGGAGCTTCCTGCTTCTTCGCGAGTACATCCATTTTTCCATGTTTCGTGCTTAAAGAAGGTTATAGGTGAAAATCTTCCAGTTCAAACAATATTTCCAGAACTTGATGAGGAAGGAAAAATCATATTGGAACTGGAAGCGGTCACGGAAACAAGAACTCGACAACTACGTAATCGATCAATTTCAGAGTATCTCATCAAGTGGAAGAACTTACCCACTGAAGATTCTACATGGGAGGATGAGAATTTTATACAAAAGCACCCAGAGCTACTCAAGCGTTGAGGACAACACTTTTTTTGAAGGAGAGAGGCATGTTAGGTCCCTATATTACTAGTATAGTCCCTTATTATTGTTAGTGTAACCCCCTTATTGTTATTATTGTACCCTTGTAACCCGCATTTTGTTATTATTGTGCCCTTAAATTATTATTGTTAGGTCGGCTAGGATTACATTGTGGCCCACTAGGATTACATTATGGCCCCATGGATTCCTATATATAGAAAGGAGGTTTTGTAAATTGTATCATCCAATAATTGTTCATTTATGTAATGTATTGGAGGTTGCCCCCTCGAAGTGGCTTATTTCTAAGGCATTGATATCTCTTTTCTTCTATTTTTGGAGCTGGTTACCCAACACAATCTCCATCATTGTTGCTATTGTGGCAAGCCCAATCATTCCTTAGAGAAATGTCACAACCAACAACAAAACTCAGCCAAATTAAAGATCAACTCTGAATGGATTAATCCTTTGGAATGGTCATCCATAGTCAATATATTGTCTCAGTTCTACAACTGAATACAATCACACATAATACAACCGATTATGAAAATAATATGGTACTCTCATGTAGTTGAACGGGGGAGTACACTAGTGTAAAACTCCTACACATAAAAGGGAGGAGTTCAGCAACCTTCACATAGAATTGTCTCTCCTTTCAGCTTACAAAGGGTGGAAAATGTCAATGAAATTGATGGTGTTTTTCAGACTAAAACTCTCGAAAAAAACCAGCAAAAGCAGCCAGTGGGCAGCTTCCATAGCCAGTGGGCATCTTCAATAGCTAGTGGGCATCAACAAATTCTCCAGTGGGTAGTTGACAACAAAGTAACAGTGAGCAGTTTTTCAGCACAACAAAAGAAGTGTTGAACAGATTTTGTCAGTGGAAAAAGGATGTTGATTTCATGAAAAGGACAGATGGATCGTTTTGCAACTTGGCACATGATGGAGTTGTCAAGCTAAATTTAGAGATGAATTAGACATGCAACTGACTCATGGTCTCTTTAGATTGCAGTTTTTCAGCATCCAGCTTTGGTGGTTTTTCAGGCGATATTTTTGATGATCAACATGAGAACTTGGAAGATGGTTCCTTGTTCTTATTTTGGATTTATCATTGAAGGGGGGAATGTTAGCCTCTCTCACAAAAAAATATTAAATCCAAAAATAAATAAATAAATTAAATATTACGAGTTAGGAATTTGTGCTTAACTCTTGGGTTGTTCCTCTAAGATAGGAGTTATTTTAGGTAGCTCCTATATTGGTGTGTGTTTGGTTGAGAAATTATCTCAACAAGGTGTTCAAGATAGGACGTACTATCTTGAGATACTGTCTCCTCATCTATTTAGTTGTAAAATTGCATTCTTCTAATAATGAGAAAAATATGTGAGGAAGTGGTGAGGCTGAAGCCTTTTCTACCATTATTTGGTGTCTATTTTTTTATGTGTGCTTTCTGTATTTATCTGAGTTAGTTTTATTTTCAAAAAATAGACCATATATTTAGAAAATCGTAATCATAAGCTAACTCCATATGGCTTCCATCCTCTTCCTTATAAAAAATGTGAGCCTTCTCACCTTTGGTCCCACTCATTAGGGTTTCCATCTTCACGCAATGAATCCCCCTCCAAAAATACGTTGTCCTATCAACAATACCACTCTTCCATAATAGCACTGATGGATTGTTCAACCTTGACTGGATCTCTATGCAATGTCTTCTTCCACACTTAAGGTGGCTTTATTCTAATTATCTAAACAGATCCATATTCAGACTGAGTTATCTTCATTAACGTTCCACATCCTCCATATTAACTTCATTGACTTGGTCAAACTTGACTTTGTCCACATGCATTTAGCCTTTGTTTACACATGAAGCTATTTTATCCAGTCATGAATATGATCCCTTTCCCCATTAAGAAGGATTTTATTTCTTCTAAAAATATTTATGGATTTGCCTACCCATTTATTCATCTAACTATGTGTTTGGATAAAAATTAATATTCCAATTAGCTACATGCTAATTTAGGAATATTACTGTCCTCCCCTCCCAAATTTTTCTTGTCCTCAAGCAACTGCAAGGATAGAACTGAAGAGCCTCTCCTCTTTCTCCTGTAGCATCCTCAAGTGATGAGTTATTCAAAAGAACAAGATGCTTCCTCATCAATGTGTCCTCAAGTTGTTTCTCCCATGTGTAAAAGTATGCCTTTGGTGAAAAATCCAAATGGCTCTCATCATGAAAAAATGGGATATACATGGAAACAACTATATGTGATCTAGAAGCCTTATTGAGGCATGGAATCTGAAATATATTAGGAATCATCATCCCCATGTGAAGCCTCCATCCCCAAGCTATCATCCACAAAAAGTGAGTCACCCTCCAACATGGTAAGTCCTGAAACATCTCCTCCTCCTTAGGTTCCTGCAAATAAGGTGGGCTGCATAGCTAAATTTATGGGACTAAAATGACCATCCCACGTTGTTTCTCTCTCCACTTATGATATGTATGGGGCTGCTGCTAATCTTGGGCTGAAACATTACAGTCTTCAAGAATGACCCAAGTCACCCCCCCAACTAAAACATCCATGAAGTGCCTCTCCCAAGAACTCAAGTTCTCGAAATGGATCCTCCCACATGAAGACAATAGGTGTTGTGTTCCAATCCTGATTTTCCCATTGTTTCTCCTGAAACATGAAACATATGAAGTATGGAGAATCATACTTCCAACAGGCACCTCCAATCCTTGTGCCATCCTCGCAACAAAGCTTCTCCTAAGAATAGGAACACCATCAATACATGGAAGTGAAAACAAGTAAAAACAAGTTGCCACATGACAACCAGGAGGTGGACCATAGTTCCATATGTGGAACCAGTGAAGTGCATCCCTTTCCTACCTCAAAAAAAATTGTAACAAGTGTCTTTCCAACCACTTTTTTGCTTCCACCATCATCCTACAAGATGGGATCATGAAAGTAAAACTTGGTGCCAATGGTGCACACCAAAAAGCATGTGGCATGCCCCACAAACCACATATAAAATGACCAACATCAATGTTGCAAATGGCCTCAAGTACATCATAATACAATATAAAAGAAGGAAATAACCTCCTTGGTACAACATGCTTCTCATAAAAAATAAAGGACTACAAATCATAAATCATAAATATACATCCCCTATCATGTACTTTGGTCATTGAGCTAAAGTGGCTCAAATGAAAGTTCTCCCTCACTCCAAGTGAGTAAGGAACTGGTTGTGAAAACCTCCCCATCATCATCCAAGCTATGCATCTCCCCATATGCTGATATAAATCCTATTGGATGCCCTTCCAAGTGAACTCCTCCAGTAAGGAATGATATGCATCAAGGTGCATGGAAATAAGGCCCACAAGTGCTGTATGTAGATCTCTCTTCTTATTCTTGAAAATCCAAGCCAAGAAGACCATATCAATGTAATAGATGTCTCCATCCACTACTCCATCAATCTCATCTCCTACATGCCGATCAAGTGCATCATATGTGAAATGATCTTGGGAACACTCCATCCAAAAACCCAAGCTCCCAAGTGAAAATGTTTTTGGCCTTTGTAATAAGGCTCCTATCATCTCATAGCTCCATCCTTTGACATCCCACATGTCAAAGCCATCAATCATAATGCTTCTATGTATGGGAGATTCCTCCCAAAGTGGAAGTACCATATCATCCTCCAAAGTTAATAAGTAGCCCCTTTGCACCATGATAGTGCCATTTCCTACTCCTGCAACATCATGCAAAGTATGGGAGAAGATCAACCCATACTCTCTCAATAACAACCAAAGAAACAACATCTCTAGTTGCCTCCCCACACCATCATCATAAAACTCATGGAGCAATGTCATCATAGTTGATATGAAATATATCACATCATCCCAATACATCAAAACTCCTTGCTTCCATATGATGTAAGTGCCATGCCAAGTTCCATCCACCAACCTACTCTTGGAAATAGAATGTGTCATAGGATGAAAAAACTCTTTAAAGAGTAACCAACGTAGTCTTGCCTCCTGCTTCCTGGTATCATAAATCTACAAGTGGTTTTCCAACCTCTTGCTTATCAACATCACCCATCCAACCCATGGTGAGTGTCTATAATCATGTCCCAAAGTGGCATCCCTCCAATGGAGAACACCATCCTCCCAAATCAGATTTCTTCCTTTGCATTTCATGGGATGTTGAAATGCCATCTCTTGGAGATCTCCAAATGAAGACCACTCATCAATGACCAAGTTGTCCCCATAAGGATCCAAATATGAGGTGGGAAAAAACCTCCCATCATGATGTGAAAGATCCATCAAGAAGTATCCATCACAACCATGAGAGATGTTATCCATCATAAGATGTCCCCAGACAACTACCTGCCCATCCTTTATCATACATATTGGAAGGTCATTGGAATGATCCAACAACGGTTGGGCCCCCAACTCATCACTGCTACTCAATCACAATGCTGTTGATCTCCATGATGGTGCAGCTAGTGCCTAAGATCATATCCAATACTGAACACATAGTTTTGCAATGTATTTTTCAAGACAATACTAATCTCATCTTCCAAGAATCTACATTCTAACCCCAAAGGTTGTGTGCAACTCAACAATGATACACTAGGATGATTGTTTGTCTCTTCCTTGAATAAATCAAGGTTGATCAACGCATTGAAAGTTTGCTACTCCAAATAAGCAATATATTTTGACCCTTGGTCATGAAATGGTACATTCCCATCATCCTCCATATGATTTATTGAAATAATAGGAAATGGAAACATGTGCACACCTTGGTACAACATGGGAACATCTTGTATTACTACAAGGGTTCGTCCTTCTAGTGTGATGGCTTCTCCAACTACTAATGACGACGACTACTCTTCTATGGCTACATCAGTGCTGGTACAAGGCTCCTCCTCTTCATGTATCTCCATAATAGTGCATTGGACTCTAGATAACAAGAGATCAAGATCACTTTGAAAAGCTACAAGTGCATTTTCTCCTGAAGCAAGTGGTCATGTAGAAAGTGGTGGTGAAGGCTTCTTCTCCCCAAACTTATTCTTATCAGACTTATTGATCAACCTTTGGGTAAAATCTGAATATGCAGTCACTTTTGCATGACTCAAATGGCTGAACCACCAATTTTTTGCTTCACATTGAAGCGCAGTGCTGCAATCTCAATATCTTCTTTCTCTACTACTGGATGTAGAAAAAAAATGCATCCAACTTCTTTCCCCGAGCCTTTGCTATGAATGAGGATAACCCATCAAATGTAGACAAAATAAATCTATTTCCCTTCATTCTTCTATTGTTGCAAGGTGTCCTTTCTTCTTTGATCTGAATGAACTGTGGAAGAGTTAGATTCTTCTTGATAGCTCTAGGTTGAGAGTTATATTCTACTAGATATTCACTTAGAATCTCATGCTCCAAGTATTATTCATTTCCATGCCTCTTATATTTCAAAGAAAAGGCCATAGTATGTTTCTTTGGAGCTTTATGCAATATCGAATCTTCTTTTTGCTAATAGGAAGTAAATGGACCTTCCTCATCTTGAAACCCTAGTGTGCTTTCATTTCCTTTCTCCATTCTTCTTTGCTTGACCTACTGGGTGAGGACCTTCTTAGATCTGAAAAGAGATGAGATAAAACTCATTCCTCCCACCATTTTGATCTATTTCTTCTTATATAGCATCTTGGCTTGAAACTCATAGGCTGAGCCAAAGATCATGATATGATACCACTGTAATATCCCAAAAGGGAGAATGTAGTAATATATAAACAAAAAACTGGAAATAGTGTAAATCAACTCAATAACATTTGAGACCAATATGGAGACATATCATCATGTATTATATCATCAAATAAATACATAATAGTGATGCAAGAATCATATACGATGAGGAAACAAGCCTCCCATAAGAAATCACTACTAAATCTGAACTATTGCTACAATAAAAAACGTCGCAAGCCTACTACAACATAGTTATAAACACACTGATACAAAAAAATAATGTATAAAATATGTAGGGATGTTATATGCCTCAAAAGATATGCCAAATACATATCTAGGTTTAATACACACTCCTACAAAGAACCCGGAAAGGGTTTTCAAAAATACACTCTATACAAGATGGGATTTAAAGCCCAATTGCTAAAGATTCACTACAAACTGAAGAACATGAGTGTAGAAGGCTAAGATATAGTAGATATGATGTAGATACCCTCAAATGTCTCCTTACATGAAAGGCTGAACCCTCCAATCACAAGAAAACACTCCAAAGGAGCAACAATATCCCTCACTGAAGCTTCCCTCCAAAATTGTTGTGTAACTAGCTCCAAAAATAGAAGAAAAGAGATATTAATGCCTTAGAAATAAGCCACTTCGAGGGGGAAACCTCCAATACATTGCATAAATGAAAAATTCTTGGATGATCCAATTTACAAAACCTCCTTTCTATATATAAGAGTCCATGGGGCCATAATGTAATCCTAGTGGGCTACAATGTAATCCTAGCCGACCTAACAATAACAATTTAAGGGCACAATAATAATAAAATGGGGGTTACAAGGGTACAATAATAACAATAAGGGGGTTACACTAACAACAATAAGGGACTATACTAGTAATATAGGGACCTAACATGCCCCTCTCCTTCAAAAAAAGTGTTGTCCTCAACATTTGAGTAGCTCTGGGTGCTTCTGTATAAAATTCTCATCCTCTCATGTAGAATATTTGGTGGGTAAGTTCTTCCACTTGATGAGATACTCTGAAATTGGTCGATTTCGTAGTTGTCGAGTTCTTGTTTCCGTGACCGCTTTAGGTTCCAATATGATTTTTCCTTCCTCATCAAGTTCTGGTAATATTGTTTGAACTGGAATATTTTCACCGATAACCTTCTTTAAGCATGAAACATGGAAAATTGGATGTACTCATGAAGAAGAAGGAAGCTCCAATTTGTATTCCATAGTACCAATATTTTGCAACACCTTGTAAGGACCATAGTACTTTGGCGATAATTTATTATCCTTCTTTGCTTTCTTGAGGGACATTTGTTTGTATGGTTGCAGCCGTAAAAATACCCAATCTCCTACATCAAAACTTCTCTCATTGTGATGTTGATCTGCGTGTTGTTTCATTTGATTTTGTGCCAAATTCAGGTTATCCTTTAAGAGTTGGAGAACTTCTTGTTGATGCTCGATGTGATCTTCCATTGCTTGAACCTTCAAATTTTCCCTTAAATATGATGTGATGGATGGTGGATGATATCCATAAAGTGCCATAAATGGGGTCATTTTTGCTGCAGTATGGAAGGAAGTGTTATACCACCATTCAAAGAGAGGTAACCACTTGACCCATTGTGTTTGTTTATCAGATACAAAACAACGAAGATATCCTTCCAAACATTTATTTACTATCTCAGTTTGACCATCAGATTGAGGATGATAAGACGAGCTATGAGCTAATTGAGTACCCAAACAAGAAAATAACTCCGTCCAAAAATTTCCCGTAAAAATGGGATCTCTGTCGCTCACAATAACCCTTGGGCTTCCATGTAGCTTTTGAATTCTATCCACAAATGTAGTAGCAACTATACTTTCTTTAAATGGATGAGATAATGCACAAAAGTGTGCATACTTGGTAAGTCTATCAACTACCACCATGATGACACTCTTTCCTTCGGACTTAGGTAAACCTGTGATAAAATCCATTGAAATCTCCTCCCAACGTTGACTTGGAATGGATAGAGGTTGTAGAAGTCCCGGGGTCTTAATTTTTTCCACTTTATTCTGCCGGAAAACCAAACATTCCGCCACAAATTTTTGAATATCAGATTTAAGGCCATCCCAAAAAAATTCTTTCTTCACCCTGTGGTAAGTTTTTAAAAATCCTGAGTGTCCTCCTAAAGGAGAAGTGTGCAATTCCAGAAGAATCTTTTGTTTTAGTTGGAAATTCTTACAAAGATATAAGCGATCTTTGTACCATAAGGAATCATTTTTCCAACTAAATGTATCAGATGTACTAGGATCTTGCTGCAACTTTTTAATGAGTGTCCATACATCTTTGTCCTTCTTCCATTCATCTCTTGCTTTGGTTATCCAATCTGGTTGGATAATAGAAATGGCACAAAGCAATGCTTCCACCTCTTCATTCTTTCTTGAGAGTGCATCTGCAACAACATTAATCTTTCCTTTTTTGTAGATTATTTCAAAGTCATAACCCAACATCTTTGTGACCCATTTTTGCTGCTCTTCTAAAGATAGTCTTTGTTCCAAAAAGTGTTTAAGACTATCATGATCAATTTTTACCTCGAAGTGTCTTCCCATTAGGTAAGTTCGCCATTTCTTTAGTGCATGCAGTATTGCTAACATTTCCTTCTCATAAATAGGTTTCTGTAAATACTTTCCTTTGATTGGACGACTTTCAAAAGCAATGGGTCTTCCTTCCCGCATTAAAACTGCACCAATTCCATTTCCTGAGGCATCACATTCCACAATAAAGGTTTTTGTGAAGTCTGGCGTAGCTAAGACCGGTGCTAGGCACATTGCCTCTTTAAGACATTCAAAGGCCTTAGTTGCTTCAGGAGTCCATGAAAATGCATCTTTCTTCAATAATGTTGTTAGAGGTGCTGCTATTCTCCCATAATTCTTAACAAACTTGCGATAATACCCTGAGAACCCGAGAAATCCTCACAACTTCTTTATGGTTGTGGGGACTTTCCATTCCTTAATGGCTTTAATTTTGTTAGGGTCTACTTTAACACCCTCGTGAGATACAATATGACCCAAATATTCCACCTCTTGTACTCCAAAGAAACATTTGGATTTTTTTGCATATAATTGTTCCTCCTACAATAGTTTGAGCACCCTATCAACATGTTCAACATGATCCTTCCAAGACCTGCTGTAGATTAGTATATCATCAAAAAATACTAGCAAAAATTTTCTAAGGAAGGGTTTGAAAATGGAATTCATCAACCCTTGAAATGTAGAAGGTGTATTTGTAAGGCCAAAAGGCATGACCAAAAATTCATAATGACCCTCATGAGTTAGAAATGTTGTTTTTGGAATATCTTCAGTCTTCATTCTAATTTGATGATATCCTGAATGAAGATCCAACTTGGTAAAATAAATTGCTCCATGTAATTCATCCAATAATTCATCAATCACAGGAATGGGAAATTTGTCTTAATGGTGAGCTTATTGAGCTCCCTATAATCAGGACACATTCGCCATGATCCATCCTTCTTGTGTACCAATACTACATGAGTAGAGAAAGACCTTTGACTAGGTTGAATTATACCCGCCTCTAACATTTCTGCAATCATACGTTCAATTTCACTCTTTTGGAGGTAAGAATAACTATAAGGCTTGATGTTTGGAGGAACACTTCCTGGAATCAAATGAATAGCATGATCATGATCATGAATAAGTGGGAGTCCTTTGGGAGTTTCAAACACCTTGGAATGATTGTCCAAGACTTGTTGGAGATCTACAAAAATAGATGATTTTGATGTCGGAACTTCTAGTGAGCATAATTGTGCAATTACGCCTCGTTGTTATTTCTTTAGAAGCTTTGTCATGATATTAGAGCTTATTATCCTTCCTCGCTTCCATTCAATACCCCGTAATTTGACTTCCTTTCCTTCTAAAAAAAATTTCAAGAAAAGTTCTTGAAAATTAAAAGCTACCATCCCCAAAGATTGTAACCATTGTACTCTTATTACAACATCAGCACCTCCCATAGGAATGGAAAGCATTGGACTAGTCAATACATATTCCCCCATGGTTAGCTTGATATTATGGCATTTTCTAGAGCAATTTATAGTTTCTCCATTTGAAACCATTACTTGACATTTTGGTGCTGGGTATAGGAAACAATTTAATTCCTTGGCTACCTTAATCAATCAACACTATTACCTTTTTCTTCTTGATTTGTCCTTCTATCTTGAGAGTTTGAGGAGTGGTAATTTCTGCCAGTGCATTACACGATATGGTTGGATTCATTTCTTCCTCTTCTAGGGTTGGTTCCTGGTGTATATCCTCTCCTTGCTCATTTTCTTCTTTCTCTTCACAATCTATGTAAAATAATTTATTCTCAGCACACTTATGACCTTTAGTGTATTTGCTATCACAACTATAGAAAATCCCTTTTGCTCTTTTTTCTTCCAATTTTTGTGGTGTCAACCTTGTAGGTTGTGGAAATCTAGACGTAGCAACACTTCCTTCTTTATAGAATTGAGTTGTAGGCTTCCTTGTCGCCATAATTTTACATTCAACTTTTCTTGCCAACCTGAATGCCTTCTCCAATGAATCAGGTTCTAGAACATGAACTTCATGTTGGATGTTATCCTTTAAAGTGCCTATGAAGAGATCAATCCTGTGTTCCTCTGGAATATCAGTTACCCTTATATTCAATTTTTGGAAGTCCTCAATGTGTTGCCCCACTAAACCGTTTTGTTTTAGATTTATCAATTGGATAAAGAAGGTGTTTCTCTTTGTATCCTCATAATGTGCTATCATTTCTTCCATAAAAATTTACCAAGTGACAATTTTTTTATGGGAGCAAAGCCATCAATACCATACAAATGTATTTTGTTCTAAATGTAAATTTGCAATGCGTACCTTTTGTGTGTTTTGCACATTATGGAGATCAAAATATTGCTCCATCTGTAGTATCCATGTTACAGTATCCTTCCCATCAAACTTCCTCATATCCATTTTTGGAAGATGGTGGTTCTTACCGCCAACATTAGATTTTATGAAATCATGATTAACATTTATTTTTTTGTCATCATGAGGTTCTTCTACTATCTTTTTACCATTAGGAAACATTTCTTGTATCAACTTGGTCAAACCTTCGATTTCTACTTTTAGATCATTCTTCATGTTTTTCATGTTGTTTTCCATGTTTTCTTTCATGTCATCCATCTTAGATTCAATGCCAGCTTCCATGCCATCCATCTTAGCTTCCACGCCTTTCTTCAAAACTTCCATTTTTTTTTTTTTTCCCTTTGCGAGAGTGAAATTTGCTGCACTTGCTCTTGTAATTTTGATAGATCATGTTGCAATTCTTCATCTTCATAAGTCATAGTAGACCCTTCTAAAGGCTTAATGGGTGTTGAATTATTCTTAAGGGGCATATTTTAGAACCCAATACTAATATCTATTCTACAATATGCCCTTGGAATCAACTCAAAATGATTCTTCAAACAAGACTCAAGCAATTTGGAAAAAAAAATACACACCTTTTTCTTTCTTTTGAGGAGCTCGATATTGAAATTGGATTATCTCTATGATTGCAGCACTTCAATATCTTAATTTTGGCACCAACGTAGCCCTCTGAATTATATTTCGAATGCCACAGGTCTGACCTGATTTGGATTGTCCAAAACAAAGTTATGTCCAATCTCCCACAATGACCTAATTATGGACTAGTTTAGTAGAGCGAACTTGTACGACTTGCAACGTGTCACTGTTTCATCCTTTTTCTTTGAAATTGATAGCCAAGAAAATAAAGTCCATGTACTTGTGACCACTTTTTACATCACTCCAATCTGATGTCCAGAGAGACAGTTATTGAAATTTTCCCACAATCACCTCTTTGAGATGAAATTTAGGAGCCTAAAAAAGCACTACCTTCCACAGCTCATATCTCCAAAAATATTTCGAACCAAGCTCTGAAATTTTTCGATAAATTTCCTTAGGATTTTAGCTTCACACCATATGAATTTCAGATTCTGAACCTTCGTAGAAAAAACGTTATAGCGCAAATTCCACGATGACTTCTTTAGGATCCTAAAACAATACCTAACTTCCACAGATCATATCTCTGAAAATATTGTGAACCAAGCTCTGAAACGTTTAGAAAGTATTCCTCAGGATTTCAGCTTCACACCATAAAAATTTTAGCTTCTGAAACTTCGTAGAAAAAACATTATAGTGAAAATTCCACGATGACCTATTTGGAGCAGCGAAACCCTAGAATCCAGAGATTTGAAACCAAAAGTTGTGTAACCAGCTCCAAAAATAGAAGAAAAGAGATATCAATGTCTTATAAATAAGCCACTTCAAGGGGAAAACCTCCAATACATTACATAAATGAACAATTCTTGGATGATCCAATTTACAAAACCTCCTTTATATATATAGGAGTCCATGGGGCCATAATGTAATCATAGTGAGCCACAATGTAATCCTAGCCAACCTAACAATAATAATTTAAGGGAAAAATAATAATAAAATGGGGGTTACAAGGGTACAATAATAATAATAAGGGGGTTACACTAACAACAATAAGAGACTATACTAGTAATATAGGGACCTAACAAAAGTAATGCAATTCCTAGTTGGAACAACGTTGGAAATGATGGGAAATAGTTGGCCTAGTGAAAAATTTCTAAAATATGTCCAATATCCCTCCAAACTAATCTCCTAAGAGAAGGAAACCTTCCTCCTATGAGAAAATAGCTCAGAAAGTCGGTTTCTAACCCCTCCACTGCAACACCCCGCAACACAACACAATAACCTATAGAAACTATGCTGATGAAGAAAGTTGTAGCTTGGCCTGCAAACCTAAATGTGGAAATGAATGCAATACTCTTCCAAGAGGCCTCTTAAGGAAAGAGGTAGGATTCCCACTCAGGAACACCCGGTGCTAAACAACACAAAAACCCTGCTAAACAACAAAGGAATGTGAAGTCTAAACAATACACGCCAAAATAAATATCCACTTTTTGTGTTTGATTGTGGAGTAATTAAGCCTAGATCTACATAATGAGGTAGTTTAGCAACTACTAATGTGAATAGAATTGGATATAATGTCTCATTTATGAGATAGATCATGCAGGTTGACACAATAAACTAAGATCTTGAAGAGGTCAAATAGAAAATCATGGAGCATTCATGATAAGGTGATGGAGGAAGTTGTGGAATTAATGCACACCTGATGGAGAGGGTGTACATTGCACCTAGACATGATGGATGACTTGACTAGACAACGAAGTCAAACATGGAGGATCTTGTCCACATGCACAACATAGTTTAGATGAGGGCCAAGGTATGGGAAGGCTCAAACTCTATATAATGAATATGAAGGAAAGAATGAAGACATGTTGGAGTTTATTAATGTTGTAGATCTACTTAGATATGGAATTTTCATGTGACATTCCATTGCTTTCTTGCGCTATTTAGCAGAGATTGCAAGTGTTTTTTAGCACAGGGTGTTCCTAGTCGGGAATCCCACCTCTTTCTTAGTGTAGCTATAGAAAGAGTATTGTACTTCATTTTACATCAGGAATTGGTGCCACATATCTTTTCCTACTTTCTACAGAACATTTGTATTCATAAATTGTAGATTTCTGAAGATCAGTTTGGAAGGTGGAGCTTGTATTCAATATTTCAGCTAGAAAACTGGTGAAGGTTTATTATTATCACCTTCAGCTTAAATATTATCATTCACAGAGCTTCATATCAAATTTGGCATCAGGCCAAACGTTATTGACCTCCTAGTAGCAGTAATACCTTCAGGAATTACGCTATCCATTTTGTAGATCCAAAAGGAGGAAGGAAGTTGCTATCATTTCAGCTAGTAATCCTGTGAGGGATCATTCCCTCAAATTTCCATCAGTATTTCCATCAACCTCTAGTTTATTGCAACATATTTTAGTAGGCAGAGGGCCCCTCTTCCCCTCATAGCATAGTTTCTATTGGCAGTTGTGTTGCAGTAGCTTTAATCATCATTGGAGGATTAAGAAGCTAGATCTAGAGCTTCTAGCTTGTAGATATGAAGGAGGGATCAACCCTTCAAGCTTAGATATATTCTTGTAACATATTTTAGCCATTTATTTATCAGATCTAGCTTCAAGTCTATAATTCCCAGTATATCAAGGATCAAATCCTAGGAGGGTGATTTTCCAAATTTGCAAATTTGGAAAATTCTTTCTGGGTCATCTTGGGAATCCATCACATTGGCAAGATCTTGAACCTTGACATCATCAGAGCTCCAGATTTGAATAGATATGCATTTTCATTTTTAGCTAGTAGCCATATATTCATATTCTGGTAAAGGGACAGTGCAATATTTTCTTCAGTGGCTCTCCAGTTACGCGGTGCCTATTCTGGCATGTTTTCAGGGTGATTCTAGGCCATCTCTTTGGCTAGATCTCCTCATATTTTGTACATTGTGTAACTGAAACTTCTCCAATATAAAAAAATGGCTCATTTTCTCTATATATTCTGTTGTTGCCTTTATATTTATTGATTTTTGTGTGTATGTTTATTCTTGTATCATCTACATATAATAAAATACTCCAAGGAATAAGATGATGTCTCATCAATAAATCTCCATATTTCCCCTCCCAAGCATGCAAGCTAGCTGAATAGCTATCATCATGAAGAATTAAAATAATAGAGGAGGAAACAAGGTGTTTTCTAGAGGTCCCTTTGAGGCATGGGATCTTAAATGCATTGTGAACCATCATTCCCATGTGGATCCTCCATACCCAAGCTATCATCCATAAAAAATGAGCCACCCTCCAAAATGGTAACTCCTGAAAATTCTCCTCCACCTTTGGCTCCTAAAATTTAGGTGGTCTGAATAACTAAACATGGTAGATAAAATAGCCTACCCCACATTGTCCCTCTCTCCACTTATGATAAGTGTAGAGTAGTTTCTAATCTTGGATTGCAATAATGTTGCCCTCAAATGGCAAGAGGAAGTTTGGATCTCCAAAGATCTTCTCTCCAACGTTATGAATCATGTTGGACAAAACCATCCCATATATGATGAATAGGAAATCACCACCATATGGCATCCAAATGAGAGGAATATTTAAGGTTTCATGTAGTGTTGGAAGGTACCAACAGTCTCCCAAGTGGTCACAGTGCATTTTTTCAAACTGTTGTTGCAAAACATAACATGGCAAGCTGTTTCTTAACAAATTACTAGTTGTATATGTCATCACATCTACTAGTGAATAGTAAATGGCTTGGTGTATCAGATGAGAATACAGGAAATAGTAAAACACTTTCCCAAGGTTATACAAAAGGTGGTTGTCTCCATCAAAGAAGTTGGCCAAAAATTGCCGAAATAGAGGCTTGCCCTCTTGAGGAGCAATGCACTATATAGAAATGGTAAGAGAATGCAAATATTGTGTTAGATAATCAATAGATGAAAAAAGAAAATTCTTACCATGTACTGAAAGTAAGATGATGATAGGATCCATGAATAAGCCCTCCATGGTGGTATGACACACTCCCATCAAGAGAAATGAATCATATGTTGCATGAGGATCCTTCTTCTTATGGTTGGAAATCCAAGTCAAGAAGAGCATATCATAGTAATAGATGTCTCCATCCATTACTCCATCACTCTCACCTCCTCCTTGTCCACCAAGTGCATCATATATGAAGTGATCATGGGAACACTCCATCAATAAACCCAAGCTCCCAAGTGACAGTGCTATTGGCCTTTGTAATATGGCTCTTGCCATCTCATAACTCCATTCTTTGACATGTCCCATGTCAAAGTCATCTACCATAATGTTGCTACATATGGGAGACTCCCTCCAAAGTGGAAGTACCTCCTGATGTTCCAAGGCTAATGAGAAACCCTTTTTCACCATGATATTGCCATCACATACTGCTGCAACATCATGCCAAACATGGGAGAGGATTAACCCATATCCTCTCAAGAAAACCCAAGGTAAAAACATCTCTTATTTCTCCCTTATCTCTCCCTCATACAAGTCATGGAGTGATTCCATAATCATAAAAATCATGAGGTGAAAATATGTTGATTGACATGAAGATGATCATATCAACACAATGCACCCAAAATATTTTATTTTGTATGATGCAAGTTTCCTTCTAGGTTTCCTCCACCAACATACCCTTTGGAGAAGGATATATCACATGATGGCCAAACTCTCTAAAGAGTAGCCGACATAGCCATGTCTCCTACTGCCCTGTGTCATAAATATGCAAGTGGATCACCAGCCTCTTGCCCACCATCCACACCCATTCATCCATATGTGGATATCTCCCACCATTCTCCCTCTTGGTACTCCTCTAGTGAAGAATACCATCTTCCCAAGTCAGATTTTTACCTTCGCATTTCGTGAAATGTTGAAATGAAACTTATTCAAAATCTCCTAGATAAGATCTCACACCAATGACCATATTGAATCCATAAATATCCAAGTGCTGGAGGCAAAACCTCCTTAGAGGCCTGCACAATGCTCATCCCAATAGATCCATCATAGTGATGAAAGACAAAGTGTCTCTCATCGATCATCTGCTTATCCAATGTCATACAAGTGTACTAGTCATTAGAATGCTCTAATGGTAGCTAGACCCCCAACTCCTCATTGTTGCTTAAATACAACATTGTTAACCTTCTCAATCGTATACTTGTTTTCTCATGTCCAAGCTCAATGTTGAACATAGAGTTTTGCATTGGATTGTTTAGGACAAATCTCATCCTATCCTCCACAAGCCCACACCCCAACCCCAAGTGTTGTGTGGAACTCAATAATGACACATTAGGATGATTTTTTATCCCTTCCTTAAACAAATAAAGGCTACACAATGCAGTGCAAGTCAACTGCCACAAATCAGCAATATGTTTTGATCCTTGATCATGCAAAGGCCAATTTCAGCAACCCTCCATAATATTTTTCGAAATAACAAAAGGTGGAAATTCATGCATACCTTGATGAAGTTTGGGAACATATTGTATGGCTACAGGGGTTCCTCCTTCCAATGTGTTGGCTTCCCCAACTGTGGAGGATGATGGCTGCTCCCCCATAGCTGTGGCAGTGCTGGTACAAATCTCCTCAAGTGGTGGTGAAGGCTCCTCCTCTTCTAATTTCTTCTTGTCAAATATTATGATCATCCATTGAAGGAAATCTACAAAATTATTCACTCTTGCATGACTCAAATGGGTAAACCACCAAATACTTTCTTTACCCTCAAGGTACATTGTTGAGATCTCAACAGCCTCTCTTTCTACTATTGGATGTAGTAGGAAGAATGCATCTAGCTTCATCACCCAGGCATTTGTTGTACATGAGGATGATCCATCGAAAGTAGACAATAGAAATATATTGTCTCTCATCCTCCTATTGTTGTAGGGACTCCTTTCTTCTTCTGGCTAAATAAACTTAGGAAAAGGTAGAGTTTCCTTGAAAGCCCTAAATTGAGACTTGTATTCTGCAAGGTATCCACTTAGGATCTCATGCTCCAAATTCCCTCCATCTCCATGCCTTTTATCTTATTCCTCAAAAGGAAAGGGCAAGGTGTAATGCCTTGGAGCTTTTTGCAACATTGGTTCTTCCTTTTGAGAATAGGAAGTACATTTCCTTTCCTATTCTTGAAACCCTCTAGAAGTTTCACGACATCTCTTCTCTTATTTCTGTTTAACCTCCTTGTAGAGGTTCTTCATGGTTCTGAAAAATGATGAGAACACGATAATTGCTTTCACCATTATATATCTCTTCTTCTTATTATAGCATCTTGGCTTCAAATTCATAGGCTGAGCCTAAGATCATGCTCTGATAACACTATAATATTCCCAATTGGGAAAACTCAGCAACACATGCATGAAAAATGAATTTTTAGAAATATGTGATATAAAAATAAAAATCAAACCTTGGATCCATTAGACATGAAAATATGATATATAAATCCAAGAGGATATCAGAAACAAATCATATTAGGTGAGGGAAACAAGCCTCCGACACCTAATACAACTCAAAATTACTGAAACCCCAAAAATACTGCAAAATGAAATTAATGCATAAAGAGACAGTGTAGTATCATGGGGGATTATACATAGAAATGGTGGAGACAAATATATATGATATATTATTAATCAATATGGCCCAAAAACTAAGATCTATTCTCCTTTATACAAATCCAAGAGAACCCAATAAGGGTTTCTAGGAATACACCCAAATACAAATGGTGATCTATAGCCCTAAGACTGAATAATCACTTAAAAATGAAGCACAGGAGTATATAAGGCTGAAATAATATAGACCAGATGTAGATCTACTCCAAATTATTCTCCAAGGAAAGGATGAACCCTTCAATCACAGGAAAACCCTCAAAAATAACCACAGGATCCCCTACTAAAGCTTCCCTCTAAAATAACGCAATTACATACTAAAATTATGTTGTAGGTGATGGAAATAGCTTGGCCTACTTCCAAATATTGGAAATAAGCTTAGTAACCCTCTAAAATAATCTCCCAAAAGAAGGAATCCTTCCTCCTATGCAAAACCAACTCAAAAAGTGGGTTTCTCAACCCTCCACTGCAACACCCTACAACACAACAAAATATTTTGCAGAAACTACACTTTAGATGAAGAATGAAGCTTGGCCAAAATGTGAGATGTGTGGAATGATAGATCAAGACTCTCCCAAGAGGCTTCTCAAGGAAAGAGATGGAATCACTAAACATGAATACCTTACTGCTAAACAACACCAGCAATCTTAGCTAAACAACTGAAGAGAGAAAAGTCTAAAAAAAAATATCAAAATATAATTCATAAGCTAACTCCATATGGCTTCCATCCTCTTCCTTATAAAAAAATGTGAGCCTTCTCACCTTGGTTCCCACTCATTAGGGTTTCCACCATCAAACAATCAATCTCCCTCCAAAATTGCACTGTACCTTCATCAATGCCACTCCTCCATAACAACATTGTTTGATTTGGCCAAGGTTGACATCTTCAACTTGCTTTAGTCCTTTTCTCATGTAGGGGTCTTCAATCCAGCACTTATATAGTTGTCTAAACTGATCCTCATTCATATTGAGATGCCTTTATTGATGATCCACTCCTCCCACATCAATGCTGTTGACTTGGTCAAACTTGACTTTGTCCACATACATTAAGCCTTGTTAACACATGAGAGTGCTAGATCTAGTTATTATTATGATCCATTTTTACATGAAGAGGTATTTTATGCTTATTCAAGATAAATATGGGTCTCTTTCCCCATTTATTGATCTATTAAGTGCTAAAAACAAAAATCAATATTCCTATTAGCTTCAAGCTAATTTAGGAATATTACATAATGATTCCATAAATGATGTGGCTGTGGGTACTTTACATATATTGGGGGAGGGGGGTTGATCTGAAATTTATGGTTTACTTGTTATGCTATGTAAACACTTCCCACTCAATTAAAACAAATTAACATCTCGCTTATACTTGATTATGAGGAATTGAATTCTTGATTTAGGTGTATGTGTTTTAATTGTTTTAAGGCTTTATGTGTGAGGAATTAAAAATTTTGTTTTGTTGATTACAAGTATGTACAAAAAACATAAATTGCATAAAATTAATAATAAAAACATAAAAACAAATTTAATAAATGAGTTCATCCTTATGTCTTGGGCAACATCTCCTTGAGCCTTCCTCAATTGACTTGGCTCTTTAGGATTAAGATGGAAAATTTCTTTTACAAGTTACTACTCAACTCCAAAGTTTTATTGAACTATACCAATGGGTTTATAATATAATCATACCCCTAGAATGATTGCTAAGTCTCTGGAAATGGACCTAGGCTTCTTTGGGCTTGACCTCTTATGTCAGTGTCCTTAAGCTTCCCTGACATTCTCTGTGGCAAAAAATGTCTTAGAAGTCCTTTTATTTCCCTAAAACCTTTTCTATTGTCTCAATCACATTTAATTCATCCAAAGTAGCATATTCATTTGCTCCAAATGAGCTCTGGCTCCTCAATATAGGCCTCCGACACATGGTGGTCCTAGGCTCCCCGAAAATTCCTCGTGGCTTCTTCAGCTCTATAAGTCTCCAAATGGCTCTAAAAATAACTCCAATTGATTAATAATGTCCAAAATAATTAGAAAATACTACTCACTTGTTGAAATTGGCCTTTGGATGCTATGGCTATGCCCCCAACACCTGGTGGTACCCTATGGCTGTAGGCTCATTGAAAACTTCACTGTGGCATATCGGCCTTCAGAAGTCTCCAAATGCTTTTTAAAATCCCTCCATTAGATTCATAAGGTTCAATATAGTCAGAATAGACTATTGTTTTGATGAGAATGATCTCTGCATAGATATTCATAATAGACTATTGGTTTGATGAGAATGATCTTTGGCTGCCCTGGCTAGGCCTCATTTCTCCTGGTGGCTCTTGGTGGCCTTAGTGGCCCTTGGAAATCCTATGAAGAAAAATCATGCTCAGAAGCCCTCTGATGGCTGTGAAAACCTAACCAATGGCTATAGAATATCCAATATAGCTAAGAATGACTCTTCATTTACTCTAAATGGTCGAAATTTGAGTCTCCTACACATTTTCCCAATTACAACTAGGAAAGCTCCACTAAAAGTGGAGGACTCCACTTAACTGGAGTCAAAATAGCACTCACCACCAATTTTTGGGCACGCTCCATAAAACCCACCAAAAATAACCATGGAAATCAATGTTATAGTTAGGGTGGCCACATGCATAGCTGAACCCTGACCCTAACCATAATGGTCAGTGTAACCATAGCTTAAACCACAAGATAAGGTTTCAAGTAGGGGTTGAACATTGTGTTAACCTATCCACATGGAGATAATGATAACATCTGACCATGGCATGTGACAAGGTTCGAAACTGTGGGCAGAGACTTCTGTGTTAGTTGAAGACTATTGTTAAGCTGACCGCAAAGGTGTTGGCAACAACTGTTGACATGTGAAAACCAAACTGTTGGCGGAGTTGTTACCTTAACCATCGAATTTTGAATTTTTTTGTAACATTTAAATGCTATAATGTGAAAACGATATGTGGGACCACTGGCAGGTTGGGTCTACCGGTAGTCCCCAACCCCCAATGCATATTGCATTCAAACTTAAATACAACTCGCATCTAATGTATGTTGAGATCCATTGTGTAGCTCTGGTGGTTGAGTCGTGGGTGTGCTTTGCCGGAGGTCTGGGCTTTGAACCTTATGGACCAGACCCAAAATTTTAATATTTCGTTTAAGGGCTACATGGTACCCTAAGGGTTGGCCACGTGGCACCTCATGATTGGCTCATAAAACACAATGTACAACCAAGTATTCAAGAAGATTGTGCCATTTGTTAACATCTAATTGACCAGGAAGGAATATTCTGGGGGATTATATCGAGGAATATTCTAGGAATATTCCCTAGAATATTCATTTTTACTAACTTTACAAATGCCCAGTCAACCCTAGTCAACTGCCAAAATTTGTAATTTATTGGACTGTTCAAAATGCGATAACTTATTCATATGGTGTCGGTTTTTCGAACCTTTCACAACACCGAAATAAGGAAGACGAGTTCTATTTGGTTTCTCAGGTTTAGAACACTTTTGAACACCTTGAAATTTGAGCTATCACTTAGGTACTGATCCAAATCTGATCACTCCTCCCCATTGGGAATCTTTTGGACCCCAAAAGACTTGATTACCTGTTGAGTAGATGAGGGCACAACACCCTCACCTTTCCAACCTCCATCTACTTTTTCTTGCCTAGCTTGGTGCCTTTGAGCCCAACTCGAAGGTAGTTAGAACTTCCCCTCTTTGATTCTCTTGTCCTCCAGTCAATAATTTTATCTTCTTTGAGCTCATCCATAAATTTTGGCAAGAAATATTCAATAGAATGTAGCTGAACATCACTTCCTTGATCATCTATCAAAGGTGGCTCATACAAACAGAATTTTTCAATAGAAATAAATGCATACATGACTGAAATTTGCATATGTAAAAATGAATCTATGTCTTACTAGGTCAAGAAATCGAACCACTTCTTACCAAGCCACTTCCATGGTGATTTTTCTTGCTAAAATTCTTCTTTTTATGAATCATCTGGAATCACATCAATGATGGAATCTTTGGTTCCATTTATGCCAGTATTTTAATCCTCTTGATTAAAATTCTTGGGATGATTGGTTGGATGTAGTGTCTAACATTGGGAAATGAGATGTCCCTTCTTCTGGAAATGTGTGGAAATATTTTGTATCTTCTGTTCAAGTTTCCTTCTCTTTGACTATTTCCTGTATGCCTTCATTCTCTTCCATCATCTTGAAACTTCATGGTTACACAAAACACAATAGGAACAACAACTCTTTCTCCCATTTATGCATGCATATTTGTCATTATTAACATAATCATAAAAAACTTGAATATGGGAAGAATTATACCTCAAATTTTTCTTTGCATGTCCATGATTTTTTACCTTCTTGAGGAGATGAACTTGAAGAGGTTCCAACTCTCTATTGAAGAACAACAATAGCATTGATGTCTTGATAGTTGTCAGAACTCTCTTGCTCTCCATAAGCTGCATGTCTAAAAACATCTTTCTGCAACATGGGTTTCAAACAATGGTATTCATCTTGAATACAAACTTGACATGTTTGAGGATTTGAATATACAACAAAATTTCTTCTTGGCACTGTCTCAACTACCTTCATGGATTTGGAGTTTTCGCCATAATATTGAACATAGCATAAACCAAAATTCTTAGGCCTTTCCTCAACCATAATAGGCTCAATCATTCCTTGTGCATGTTTTCCTATACCCTTACCTTCATAGGACATTTTTAACATCAATTTGGACCCTATACCTCTACTGTGTTTTTCAAGTGAACCTACACATCTATCTGAAGAGGAATTTTAAGGAAAATTTTAGTGATTTACCTCTGCTTCAAGCATGTAATTGGTTAAGGCCTCTTGGGAATAGTGGAGCTACATCTCAATCTCATGCATTCTTTGATGAATTCCTTCTTTCTCTTGCTTCATAGAAACCAATTGCTCATGAAGTCTAGTGCTTTCCCTTACATCTTCACACAGACTTTGCACCATATCCTTCAAGATGTAGAAGTCCTGCTTCATCTCTTTATCAAAGAGTCTTGTAAAGAAGGAGGATTTAGAAGCCTCACTTGATTAAGTTGTCATCACTATGTAAATGAATTAAATAACTTCATAAATAGTTCAAAAAGCTTCAAAAAAAATTGACAAAGCCTCTTAACAATTTGGCTGTAGATTCAAGCCCTTATTTGTAGCATGTATCTCTTCTTCAAGCAACCTCTTTTGAAAAAAATCCCTCTTATACTACAAGGGCTGCATTGAGGTCCTTTGGGTAGGGAGAATGCTTTCATACTTCTTCCTTCTTGTCCTCTTCTAGACTTAGCTAGCAATAGCTCTCCTTCACATCTAGAAAACTCAAACTTGTAAGAATCAGTCAATTTGCAAACAGTTAAATTCTTTGCACTGTTAAACACCTTTCAAGTCAAACAAGCAAGCATGCAACCTTGTGCTCTAATACCACCTGATCTGAAATGGGTGGCTACCTTATTATGTTATGCAAGAACATCTAACTCAATTAAAACAAATTAAAATCTCGCTTATACTTGATTATGAAGAATTGAATTCTTGATTCAGGTGTATGTGTTTTAACTGTTTTAAGGCTTTATGTGTAAGGAATTAAACATTTATTTTTTCTGATTAAAATTATGTACAAAAAGAATAAATTGTAGCAAATTAATCATCAATACATAACATAAAATTTAATAAATGAGCTCACTCGTATGTCTTGCGCTACGTCTCCTTGAGCCTTCGTCAATTGACTTGGATCTTTGGGGTTAAGATGGAAATTTTCTTTTATAAGTTACTACTCAAGTCCAATGGTTTTTTGAAGTATACCAATTATTTTATAATACCATCATGGTCTTGGAATGACTGCTTAGTCTCTGGAAATGGACCTAGACTCCCTTGGGCTTAACCTCTTCCGTTGGTGTACTTAAGCTTCCCTGAGCTTATCTGTGGCACAAACTCTCCTATAATTCATTTTCTATCCCTGAAACCTTTTCTACTATCTCTAGAACATTTCATTAATCCAAAATAGGCTTTTCATTTGCTCCAAATGAGCTCTGGCTCCTCAATCTCGGCCTCCCACACCTGGTGGTCCTAGGCTCCCTGAACCTTCCCCATGGCTTCTTTAGCTCTAGAATTCTCCAAATGGCTATGAAAATCCCTCCAATGGATTTATAATGTCCAAAATTATCAAAATTGACTATTCACTTTTTGAAATTGGCCTCTGGTTACTATGACTATGCCCCGAACACCGGGTGCACCCTGTGGCTATAGGCTCATTGAAAACTTCCTTATAGCATCTAGGCCTTTAGAAGTTCCAAAATGCTTATGGAAATCCTTCCATTAGATTCATAAGGTTAAAGATAGTCAAAAAAGACTATTGTTTTGTTGAGAATGGTCTCTCGCTGCCCTGGCTAGGCCTCATTTCTCCTATTGGCTCCTGGTGGGCCTAGTGGCCCTTGTTACTTCTATAAAGCAACATCATGCTTAAAAGTCCCTTTTTAGCTCTAAAAACTTCACCAATGGCTTTGGAATGTCCAATATAGCTAAGAATGACTCTTCATTCACTCTGAATGGTTGAAAATTAAGTCTCCTACTCATTTTCCCAGTTACACCTACGAAAGATCCACTAAAAGTGGAGGACTCCCCTTAGCTAGAGTCAAAATAGCACTTACCACAAATTTTTGGGTGCACTCCATAAAATCTACTAGAAGCAACCATGGAAATAAATGTTATGGTTAGGGTGGCCACATGCGCACCCCAACCCTGGCCCTGACCGTAACGGTCGGCAGAACCACAACTTAAACCACGGGACATGGTTTTAAATCTCAGTTGAATGTTGTGTTAACCATATCCGCAGGGAGATAATGGTAACATCTGACCATGGCATGTGACAAGGTCCAAAACCATGGGCGGAGACTTCACTATCAGTTGAATACTATTCTTAAGATGACTATGGAGGTGTTGGAAACAACCCTTGCCATGTGACAACCAAACTGCTGGCGAAGTTGTTACATTAACCATCAGGGTTTGAATTTTTTTTTGACATCTAAATGTTGTAATGTGAACATGATATGTGGGATTTCTATCGAGTTGGGACTGCCGGTGGTCCCTAACCCCTAATGCATATTACATTCAAACTTAAATAAAACTCACATCCAATGTATGTTAAGATCCATCATGCAGCTCAAGCAGTTGAGTCGTGGGCATGATCTGTCGGAGGTCTAGGTTTCGAGCCCTATGGACCCAAACCAAAATTTTAATATGCCGTTTAAGGGCCACGTGGCGGCCTCAGGGTTGGCCAAGTGGCACCTCTTGATTGTCTCATAAAACACAACATACAACCAACTGTTTAATAAAATCATGCCATTTTTCAACATCTAATTGGCCCAGAAGGAATATTTCGGGGGAATATTCTAAGGAATATTCCAAAAATATTCCCTGGAATATTCCTTATTTTTTACTATACAAATGCCCATTCAAACCTAGTCAACTGTGGAAATTTGCGTTTTACTGGACTTTTCAAAATGTGATAACGTCTTCATATAGTGTCAGTTTTTTGAACCATTCACGACAACGGAATGAGGAAGACGAGATCGATCTGGACGCTTAGGTTCACTACAATTTTGAACACCTTGAAATTTGAGCTATCACTTAGGTCTTGGTCCAAATCTGATTGGGAGTGGGGGGGGTTGAACAAATATCCAATTAATATTATTATGTTTCAATGTGTGTAGCTTCCTTTTCTGAATCTTTCCTTGCATGGAGTTTTTACTATGTGAATGATGGTGTATGTGCGAGATAATGGGGCTACAAAGGGAACCTCATTCCATAGGGATGAAATTAATTTTAAACTATTTTCCGTCGAAATTTTAAAATATTTAGTTATGAGGGATAAGAGTTGCATAGAGCTATGAATATTTGTAGAATGAAGGATGTGCGAAGGACGAGGTATATATGGGAGAATGAGATAGTAGAGGGAACTTTATTCCATAGATGCATAATTAATTTAATTATGAACACAAAATTTAATTTGTAATGTGATAGGCATAACTAGAAAGCATGGTTTGTAAACTAGAAATAATGAATATTTTGTATTTTCCTATTGCATATATACACATTTTCTTAATATACATATTCATTAAGGTAGGGTTATTTTATTTTTTCATTTTATACAATAAAAGTTTTGATTCTTCTTTCATACTCCACACAATGAAAATGTTCATTGTACTTCAACAGTACATACAATAAAATTTTGTATCTTTAATTCGGTAAAAACATTAATGATTGAATGTGCATGGAAAGCCACTTTCTATTTGTATAATTGAGCGCAAAGAACTAAGTAATTTTTCAAGTGCACTGAACAATGATGATATATAAGCACACTATATATTAATACTTAAACTATACTATTATCTACCTAATTAAGTTATTTATAAAGTAGGAACATTTTACTACTTCAAATGTAAAACTCTATCATACATAGTTTTTGTACACATTCTCTTGCACATAATTTCTCCTTCCTCCACATATTAAAAAAATACTCTTTGTTATCCAAAGATATGAAGCATTGTGAATACATAAGGATGTGTGGAGGATGCGGTATGTGCAGAAGAATGAGTGCACACGCATATTTAATTTTGAACTACTTTCCATTTAAACATTTTACATATTTAGTTGTATGGGAGATTAGTTTCATAGAGCTACGAATCTATGTGGAATGAAGGATGTCTGGAGGATGGGGTATGTGTGGGAGAATGGGGTGGGGGGGGGGGGGGGTGGTGCACTACTTCGGTTAGTATGGTGACAATGACAAAAAGACAAGTACTTCTAGTGCATTTAACTTTACTATTGTATTTTAAGTTTCTTTCCATTTAAAAATTTTACATATCTAGCTGTGTGGGACAATAATTGCATTGAGATGTGAATATGTGTGGACTAGAAAAGAGAAATGTTTTGGTATTCAAGGTTTCCAAAATCTATGTGAATTTTTTATTTAAAATTTTGGATTAAATAGTTATTACTATTTCTTTTTAAATAAAAATCATTAATTTACACCAACAACGTTACTAAAAACTAGTAATCACTAATATGAAAAAACATCCTTTTTGATATTCCTGAAAAATTTTCATTAACAACAAAGTTTAAATTTAATAAAACTTACATTCATTCAATCAAAACGATGGAATATCTAAAAATGAAACATGCCAAATGTTCCTGTTCTTCGAATCAAAGTTGGTATAGAATTAAGCAACATCAAACTTAGCAATTTTTCCATTATGGAAAGTATGCACTAGTTTATTTTCTACAATTTTCTGCAATAATACTATCAAAAATTTCAAAACATTTCAACATCAAATAGGACCCAACATAGAAATTTAGCTCTTTCTGAGCCACTCAATCCTTCTCCTATCACTATGGGTTCAAAAACATTTGTACTTGCTAAGGTTGACCAGGATCTTTGTGTATCGCCAACCTTTTCCTATTTCGTGGCAATCCACATTCTTATTTTGTTCGAAGAGATGGATGTGAATTAGACATCTTTACCTTCTTTGTGATACATAGAGGTTTTGTGTAATGGGTGCTATTTTAGACCAACCAAGTCATGGGATCTTGATTGGGACTCCTGATTCCACCCTCGTATGCATGATGATCAAACTATGATCCACTGATATATCCCATAATTACAGGGACTTCCTGGGATTGAAGGGCCCTCTCATAATCCATGTCAAGTTAACTTAAGTGGTATAGCTGTGACCTTCCATGTAAACCATCCTCCTTAGAAATAAGGGCCCTCTCTTTTGCAGTCCACATGGCATGATTGGTCGACAACCTACTTATGATTTCCCTTATTTTCCTTATGTCGTTTTTTGGCTCTCTCAATATTATCTCTTCATCCATAACCATATTATACTAGATTGAAACACAAAATAGGCTCTTCCTCACTACACACTCTTCATTATATCCCTTCATTTAACTTCTCTCTTTATTAATAGTGTATCTTCATCTACCCTTCATGCCATTATTTTGTGACCCATATTGGTGCAATCATGGATTGTTCTACTCTATTGAATTCTCATAGACTCTTAAATTTCCTCTATTGATTCTTATACTAGCTTATCTCCTTGGTTGGTGGTTTATAACTCTTGTAGACTTGCAACACTTTCTCCTTCCCATAGAAAATTATTACATTGGCTTCATCATTACTACTTATAGATCTAGATAACTACACTGTTGTGTGGAATGTGTGTGAAATATTTTTCAATTAAATTTTAAAGGATGGCATAAATGTGCCACATCTCAAATTGATACCAATTCCTTAGAACATTATCTTCTTTTTATCATATCATCCTGACACCCACTTGATCAAAAGGGTGGTTCTCTTGCTCTTTTCTACTGCCAGAATCTGATAGAAGGATAATATCAATTTATTTCTTTCAAATGAATCATCATTATCATACCAAGGATGGTAATTCCTTCATCTTTAGAAGCCATTCCCATCACATTGTTTACTCTCACCCTAAATCTTACCTAAGCCTTCAACTGAATCAAACTATTGTACGTCACGAATATTTCATCCAAGAGATTTGGATGTTAAAAAATATAGATGGTAGTTTTATCTCTAATACAAAAAATTTGTAACATGTTTTAGAGGAGAAATAGTAGCATGTGATGATTTATAGGGAAACGAGTTAGATCACATGTCCCATTTAGCTTCATTCCACATAAATCATTTGCTCATATCTATAGGAAATTTGACTGATTGATTACGTATTTCAAATAGCAGAATGTGAAATTTTTTTGAATACTATGTGCATTTTTTATTTCACATTTTGGATTAAATAATCATTATTATTATCAAATGTTAAATTAACTGTATTTTTAATGCATGTGAAAAATTAGTGTTGTTTGAGAGAATATATGTGTAGATCAAGGAATATAAACATTAATTCATAGTGTCAAAACACAATATTATAGATACAAGTTGAGGTACCTTTATTTATCTATGTTTTTATCTATGGTAGATTATCTATCTCAGGATATGTTGTAAATAAATCATTGTGGTTCAATTCCCATGAATGAGGAAGCTTGAAAACACTCACATTTATAATTATAACGAGGAGAAGAGAGGAAGCTATGACTACACAGTCGTGGAGTGGCTGAATTATAGGTTCGTGGAGATGCGAAGGAAGCAAAATGAAAGCTTCCCATTGCATTTCCTTCATCTCCACAAAAAATTGTCAATCTGACTGAACCACACTACACTTTATATTTTTGTAATAATATTCATTTTCATGAATTCATGCAGGGAAGTTAGCCACCTGGTTATTCCCACTACAAATTCGTACTACTTAGGCCATGAAATCCATGTTGATATTTTGAAATTCAAGAGATAGTAAGCTAAATTATCATTTTCGATTAAATCATAAACTTGAAGTTTCTCGCTAGTCTTTCTGAAAGAACAATTTTTCTTTTAGGATATTTTGTACCTCTGCATACATTAGTTCGTATAGTTAGCCATCATATACAATGAATAAAAAAAAAAATATTTTAACATAATAAACCTGGTAAAGAATCCTTTTAATCCACAAATATTGATTATGTTCAGTAAATGTGCGAATATTCATCTCTGCATTTCATACAATGTATAAAAAACTATTCACATTACACTACAATTCTAAGCCATGTTGTTGGACGATCACATGTGAAAAGTGTGATCATGTAGAAAAAATATACACAAAGAGAAAAAGGAAGGAAGAGAAGAATTTCATACAATAAAAAAAATTATTCCACTATCACAATCCACATAATGAAAACATCGATTGCATATGTTATCAATAATTTATGCGAAAGATTGAAAATTATTGAACATGCATGGAAAGCAACTTTTGATTTTCAACATTTAGTGAAGATAATTATGCCATTTTTTGAGTGCATTGAATTTGATCTCGAAGGAAACGAGTATTTCATAAATATTGAATTAGGTGATTCTAGATAGAGGATTTATTTTGTTTTCGATCTGGAGGAAAAAAAGGCATGAATTGGAGAGTTTTAATCAGATCAAGAAAATCAAAGATGCATTTCCTCAAAGAATCTGAAGGTTAGTGA
The DNA here is from genome assembly GCA_034641835.2 of Pinus albicaulis. Lineage (NCBI taxonomy): Eukaryota > Viridiplantae > Streptophyta > Pinopsida > Pinales > Pinaceae > Pinus > Pinus albicaulis. The sequence continues at coordinate 1,254,841,602 of CM076570.1, forward strand.
AAATTATTTCTGGTTGTGAACTTGTAGAGAATCAAATAGATGTCGTACTTCATATAACTTCTTTCATTGATACATTATGCATAGTGATTAATATCAAGTGGGTTTGATCATTTATAAATTAGTATTGTGTGGAAGGGAGGTCAACAAGAGAAGTCTACGGAGGGAGAATGCATGTGGTGGTGTGAAAATTTCGGAAGAAAGATTGTGTTTTCTATTAGACACATTTGTTCTCCGACACAAATGACAAATAAAAAGGGCTAATTTTCATGAAGCTTTTGTAATGTAGTTTTAATAGGTAGTGTGTCTGTAGTTGCATTGGCTAGCTATTGATCATGTAGTTTTTAGACATGCATGTTGTGAAAACATATTCAATTAGTTCTCGAAAGGGCTTGTTATGAATGGTTTTTCCCAAAGTTTTCAGAATCTATAGTGAATATTTTTATTTTTAGTATTGCACAATTTTATTATTAGCATAAGAATCACACAGATAATATATTTTTGAAAAAAAGGTATAGTTTTATGGATATTTCTATCGGGTACATTTTGGTTCATGTTTTTTGTGATCATAAATCTCATTTCATCATAAGTGTTTTACGGCATAAAAATGTTATATGAATGTTTGTATTTTCTATTATATTATGTATTTATTATGTGTGTTTATATCATGGCGTTTGTCTTCCTATATATTTTGTGTTGTGGTTATTGTGGAGCAATAACTGATAGTTAATTTAGAAAATTTTTGAATCACAATTGCTAAAGAATCAGTAGATTAGCCTTTTTTTTCTATAAAAAGGAATCGAGAATATGTAATTCTAAGGCAACATATACTATTTTTCGTTTGATAACTTTTTCATATGATGTACGATATTTCCTATTAGATACTATGTGAACTCTATATAATTATAGATACACATCTATATAGTTACGTGAAGTAATGATAGAGAATTTCAAGAATGGTTTAAATATGAGTCGAGTGCTGAAGTGATATTATCTTCCAAATGTGAATTTAATATAGATGCATTGACATAGATGCATGGTATAAATAGCCCAAATGTTTACTTGGAAAGGATAAAAAAACCAGCTTCAAATTCTATGGCTACAAAAGAACAAGGAATTTGGGGGGGACATATTTTGTATACATTTGTTATTGAATTGGCATTTTCATTCAAATTTATGCAAATAAAGTTACGAAATATATTGTTCCATGATGAAAATTGAATTTCCATAAATTATGAACCACTTAAGTGTAAGAAGAAATGTTCAATAAGAAGTAATTGTGAAAGTATAATAAATATAACAACATGTAAAAAAATAGAATATAGAAGGATGTATATAGAGGAAACCATGAGGAGACGAATGTTTAAGATATTTTCCGGGTTAAATATTATTTACAATGAAAGTTGTTTTAAGAAAATATTTCAATCAAAGGAGAATTAATATGATGTTCCCTATTTACAATCAATAATTTCACATAATTTTTGTGATGAGATCATGCATAGTGATTCGTTTGCATTAAAGTACATAGAAAAATACATGAACTAAGATGAAGTTACGCAATTTTGTGGAATAATATATTGGAAGGGATGCATTATACAATTATCAATGGCATATGAAAAATGGAAAATAGACGATGGCCTTTTGGTTTATGTTTGGATAAAGAACATCTTGTATATAAATATATTCATGTGGTCTATTGATACGTTGGTTATTTTATTTCATGTGTTTAATAAATATGCAATGATATTCCATGTTATGAAATTTGGGAGTGTAGTTCATTTTCCTTATGAACCTCTGAGATAGATAGTACTATAGAAAAACATTTCACATCGTATTGAAGTAGTTAATTAATATAAATATATATAATAATCCAATAAAAAACATAACGATGTTAATAAAAGTGGGCTTGAAAACATGAAATTCAATGAATGATGCCAAGATACTCGGTTAAGTCAGCTCCCAGCATGTAAAAGAAACTCATGTGCTTCCAACAAAACTAAAGTTCTTTGTTAAACCCAGAACATATCCAGTTAAAAAAATACATATGAACTAAAGAGAGCCATAAAAATAAAATACTGATGCAAAAAACATAAAACTCTTTGGCCAAATATTACAATGGGAAGCCTCTTGGCTTTCGACCCTTCAAACCATTTCTTTTACTCTTTGTATTCCTCGCTTCCTCACTTCCTCGCTTCTCTTTGTGTCTCTTCACACTCTCACAAGTTACATATTTATACATAAATATCAATTTATTCCACTCCATAATTTCTTCCACACAAATATCAACTTAAAATCTTAATTAGATTTATCTTTTTTTGGACTCAACTAAGTCCCATTTATGGAATTCCTCATCCCTAAATTATCTATCTAATTCAACTCCACTCATATCCTTAATTATTTGAGGAATATTTACAATAATCCTCACATTTATAATTTCTCTCATAATTTATTAAAAATGAGCAAATTAATTAATAAAATAGTTAAAATATCTTACCCCCTTAATTACACAATTGAATAATGAAAATTTAACTTGATGCTCCTACATCAGACTCCCCATGTAGAGAAGTTTCCATACACTCCTGTCTCTGAGGTTCATTTATTTTCTATAATAATGCGACAACCACAAGTTGTGATGACTTGCTCCCTCTAGGATTCCAAACTCTATTCTATTGCTGGTCCTTCGAATTATCAACTCGATTTGGTAACTCATCACCCACTCTGTTGATCGAATTCCATTGCCTTCTCCAACTCTTTCTTCTGCTAATTCTTTAGACTAATTCCTCTTTGTCAAATTATTTTGCCTCCAACTAAGTTGAAAAATCACCTTTCTACAATGGAAAATAATCAAGAATTTCTTCTTGACCACAACTATAGTCATTGATTACTTTTATACCAACAATTTTATCGTCCAGTGCTGTACCTACATTCACCAACAAACTGTTAGTTTTAAAAATATAAGACCTTTCGGTCTCTTTTGATGCTTCAGGGATAAATCTCCCATCATCGACTTTATGGACTTCAATATATTCTATTTCGAACTACAGGCTGCTTCTATATTCATCCTACTGGTTCACTATTTTTGTCTCCTTTATGTCTCTACGGACATAAATTTCTTGCTATTTCTGATCTTTCATCCCAATGCTAAATAATTTTTGCTCAATTTCTCTGATTTCAACATCATATATGTTAATTTCATTTTTTGTAACTACAGTTGCATTATTATCTGAAAATTTATAACATTCATTCAACTCTATAAATGTTAAAAACATTTCATCCCTATCCTACATAGTAACTGTAATTCCTTGCAGATCAGGTCCTGCATATTTCACTTCTCCCTTAGGTTCCTTAAGCCATCATTCCAAGAACTCAATTTCCATATGAAATATTTCCAGCACTTTATAACAACCATCATTTCCAACTTCATTCTTCTTCTGACAATCTTCCTGAGTTGTCCTAGTTTCAGCATCATCACACTGTAAAGTTCTATCAACAATTTCATTAAACAAATACATTTGTTTACCTCCTTGGAATATTTCTTTGGAATTTCCATTATGCTTCTTCTTCATAATAGCTTCAACTAGATGTATTACCCCAAACAAGAATTCATTTATGATTTCTTGCTGATGCAACAAATCAGTCCTTTCTCCTCTGAAAGGAATTCTACACTAGAGTTCACCTTAACAGTTTCATTCATCTCTGTGACAGTTCCATTAGACTGCTCACCATCTCTCGCGAATCCTGCAAACATACATAAACTATGAGATTTAAAAATGAAACACTTCATAGCCTCATCTGCTTCTCTTGTAAACACATCTTCAGACTATTCTGAACTATCCCAATAGTTCATGAGATCTTCCTCATTGATCTCTTCACCGAGAATTTCACCCTGTTCTGGGTCACCAATGGAAACATCAATTTTTAACTCAGCCTCTCTGAGTTCTTCACACCTCAACATCTACTTGACCTTCCTCAGCTCTTCTGTCAAGTGTATGTTTAACTGCTTTTCCCTCTTTGCATGTAGTCTTTTCCACTTTACCTTCTTTATCATGGTCCAACCATGTGTTTGGTATTTCACATTTCTCTACAACAATTCCACTAACAATTCAAGGTGGATTGTTATCTCAACCTTCTTCTGCATATAATCTTCATCTGTCAACTTCTCACATATTCCACTTACTTTGGAATTCTCCTTCTTATTCCCTCTACTGTGGTCTTCATCAGATCTTCAGAAATGACTATCAAAAGTCATCTTATATTTCTTTGTGATCTTCATCTGTTCACATATGGATTTCGTTCAATCCTCCTTTCAGCAATCCTTCACACTTGCCATTCATAAAAAATGCAAGTTCTTATCCTACGCTTGGCTTTTCTTGGTTCTCTATCTTGGAACCAATCTCTGGCAACCCTCTTGCTTCACTTTGCTGCAAACAATGCTTTAGTAACTTATGTGTTACAATGACCAATTCTTTAGGTGCCAGGCTTTGTTGATCATGCACCCAATTACATTCAAAATTTTTACTTAGCTTACGACTCTTTGACCTCAGACTTACACCAATTCTTCATCTTAGATGAAAATACTCAATCTTAACTCAAACTATCCAAATTTTCATTTGACTCTAACATCTATTTTGACTCTAAGGCTTGCCCTTATAATTATGATAGTGGATATTTTGACTTAATCCAAGTTATACAATCTCCCGATGAACATACACCCCTAATACATTTTTAGGATGTAAAATCTTCACTCTCTTTCATACTTATGAAAAATCATCAGGTTTCCCTTATCATTTCACATGATACTGAAGACTTTAGTGAAAATGCAATTTAGGTTTTCCAAGATTTATTTTAAGGTAAAATAAATAAACCATTCGCTTTTAAACATTCAAATATACCTTAATTTTCATACCTCATGTTTTTGTTAAGGTTATTACTAAACCTTTCTCTCTGCAATCTTAGTTCTCTCGTTTCCACTCTTATGTGTTGTATTTGGCACTGTTAACATTCGCATGCCCTTCATCATTTTAGTGAAAACATTTTTCCTTCTCTATCATGCACCATACAACATCAATTCACATCTCTTCACCTGTGTATAGAGAGAAACCTCTTCGATGAATAATTTACAACTCTTACATCACTCTCATTCTGAATAACACCTCTTTAGATGTGGCCATATGATGGTAAAACAAAATTTTTACATATCAAGAAGTTTTGGTCTGTTTGTGTTTTCAAACATAAACACAAATCACAAAATTCTCCCATTTCCAGCTACAAGCTTTGATGCAACATGATACAACTAAATTTACGAAGATCCACACCATGCATAATAAATAATCCCATATATTATAAGATGCATGCTTCTCTTTATATAAAGGTTTAATACCCTTTTGTTACTTGAGACAAGTGAATTTTTTTCCAATAAACCTTACCATAAACCTTTGGCATACCTTGGCATTATATCTATAAACTTAGACTTCATAATTTAAAACCCAAACATTCGCCATAGTTTAGGTTAAACTCATATCTCCACTTTATTTCTAGCCCATATCACATCACAATCCTTTACTCGATTTCATTTAACCCAAATTTTATGTTATAAAGTCAACATAACACTTAAATTATAACTTACCAATCCATCAATCCAATGAATTCACAATCAATAGGCCACACATATCTCGAGGCTCTTCCTCCAATCTCCACCATTGATTTTGAATTTCATCTCATGCTCATTAGATATATCCTCTCCAACTCATGTTCAGCAAAACAACATATTTCTCAAAATTGGTAGGTTTGAACAAAACACTTCACATTTGCATTAAAAAATAAATAAAATTACCTTCCAATAGATAGTAAATGATCCATTGCTAATTAATCATTTTCATTGTATTTGGTGGTGTTAATCACCTTCTCAGAAACCAAATACATAGTATAGATCCCACACCAAGCTGATCAATCATGCTAACATTAGGTGCAAGAGGGATCTCCTAATTTCATTTCACAAATCGATGGTAGCACTAGACTTCCACCATCTCCAACACTTTACTTCATTAGGTACAAAATTGCATAGATTCCGAAAATTGGACCAAAGTATCCATGGCTTCCATTGCTTTCAACGGATTTTCCCTATCAGCTCTAGCCCAAGCAAGATCACGCTACCCATGGTCCACAAAAAAATTATATTACATTTGAAACATGTTTCTCTGCATCTACAATGTCCTGTGAATGGACTGACCACAGAGCACACATCAATGTAGTCAAAATTGCATCTATAGAAATTATTGTGGCCTTATCTTCATTTATACCAATTCTGCCAATACGTGTTCACCATCAGCCTGCAACATTCATCTGTCAATCCCAACATGCACCATCGTGTGTTTGATCACTAACTCCAATCTGGGATGGATTGCACGAGAATTTTCATCAACCAAACCAAACACTAAAATAGCAAGCCTATTCGCATCACATGTTGTCGGTCTTCCAAGTGCTATTGACCAAAATGCATTGTTCAATGTGTGGAAAAATTTTCTATGCATGCTATGGATAACAGGATTTTTTTTCTATGGCCACCCCATGATTCTATTATGTCATATGTCAAGGCTGCTTTCATGGACTCCCACACCATGCTTCTACTGCATGCAGTGACATGAATGCTCACACTTCGGCTCTGTTGCATAAAATGGTATGTTACGCCTTCTCTCGTGAACGCTTACACTTAGTTCTATGTGCGGCCATGTGTCACGGCCTATTTCGTGAATGCTTGTACCACACACCATCTACAGTGGTGTATCATGCCTGCTCTTCTCCACGACCCACACACCACACTCTGTGTGCAGTGATATACCACGGCTGTCGAGATCTATTCCGCTGCATGCAGTGATACATTACATCTACTAACCCCACGGCTCCACACTGTATTAATGCGTGCAGTGCAAATTCTGAATCATGTGCCGCTCTCGTGATGCCTCTTCAACCAATGTGTTAAAGCCTCACCGTAGTGTGGTTTTTCCTTTGCCACAGGCTTTCGATCCAGGGCTTTTCCAGAGTTGTGATGGCTCCTTGCTGCCACGTCGATGCTCCCCACAGATTCATGTTGTTGACAACACTCAACCGCTGGTATTCATATATCTCAGTCATGATCCACAACGCATATATCTGAGGAAAAATTTACAATGCATAACGCATAGATCTTAGAAAAGATCAACAACACATAGATTAGAGGAAGGATTTAACGGGCATGATTCAACCAAATTTGTGGTGTGTCGATTCAATCAATGCATAAAAAACTGAAAAAAATCGTAGTAGTGATATATTCACTCTCTCGTCCCTCTTGAAAGATTCAAGAGCAAGACTACATTGGGCTCTGATACCAAATGATGCCAGGATACTGGGTTAAATCAAATCTCAGCATGTAAAAATAACTCTTTTGCTTCCAACAAAATTAAAATTCCTTGTTAAACCCATAACATATCCAGTTCAAATAATACATATGAAGGAAAGAGAGCCATACAAATAAAATACTGATATAAAAACATAAAAATATTTGGCCAAATATTACAATGGGTGGCCTCTTCGCTTTCAACCCTTCAAACCATTTCTCTTACTCTCTATATTCCTCACTTCCTCACTTCCTCGCTTCTCTCTATGTCTCTTCACACTCTCACAAGTTACATATTTATACATAAATATGAATTTATTCCACTCCATAATTTCCTCCACACAACTCTCAACTTAAAATCTAAATTAGATTTATCTTTTTTTGGACTCAACTAAGTCCCATTTATGGAATTCCTCAGCCCTACATTATCTACCTAATTCAACTCCACTCATATCCTTAATTATTTGAGGAATATTCACAATAATCCTCACATTTATAATTTCTCTCCTAATTTATTAAAAATGAGAAAATTAATTAATAAAATAATTAAAATATCTCACCCCCTTAATTACACAATTGAATAATGAAAATTTAACTTGATGCTCTTGCATCAATGAATATGACATAGATCTTATCATTGAAATAAAGAGATCATATATATCATTGCATTAAATAAAAAAGAAAAGAAAAAGAAACAAAGACATTTTCAAAACAAGTCTTGTTAGAAAACCATGCAAGGCATTAAATTCTAGCTTTAAAAACATCAACATAAATGAAGATATTATGGAACATAATACAACTCTAGTCAATGCAAATGCGATACCACTTTTCTCATTGCATAAACTCAAAAAATAAATAAGAAACAATAATGTTATCAAAACAATTGCAATTAGAAGATGACTGAAGTGGACAAAATCAACACAAAATACAATATTTCCAAAAAAAATTAAATAATTGTTAGAACTTTTCTATTATACATTTGAAATAGTGGTCGAACAATAATATCTTAATAAAATACAAGATGTTCCTATTTATGATTGTGTAATATGCAATAAAACTTGGTTTAAAATAGATGTCATAGAAAAACAATTGAGTAATGTGTCCAAAGTTAAGTTTTTATTAAAGACATGCAAAAAAGAATTTGACAATGAAAATATTATCAAATTTTCAATTCGAAAGAAAATTAAGTGTAATAGAAAAATTTCCATAGTCAAATAACTTTATGAATTGTAAGAGAGACTCATATCTCTAAGGTTACCATTTTTGAAAATATGGGAACGTGCACAATGTTTTAGAATATGATGGTTGGCATTTACTCATGGACTGATCAATGTACTTGCTGAAACATTTCGAATTAAAATCGCACTTCCTCATGATATAAGTGAATCTAGTACATTAGTTATGGAAATTAAAAGACATTTAGTGTTTAAAAATATATTTTCTATTGGATGAATATATGTTCATCAATTCATGAAGCCATTGAGATGATTATGTAAAACTCCACTTTATAGAGTAGATAATGTCAAAATAAATGAAGGTTAGAAACAGGTCTTTAATCAAAACAAGGATGCATATTAATGTGAGAAAAATACATAAAGCAATGATAATGATCACTATGATCAAGATTCGGTAACAAAGAAACTTTTACATGGATTTAGTGATTCATATAGTGTTTATGATTTTCATAATAATTAAATAAGCATTGATCTAGGTGAAGGATATAGGCCTTTGGGCATGTTTAGAGATAGGTATTCTAAAGATATGAGTTTTTGCAAACTATTTTATGGGAAAAAAAAACATTAGGCAATGTTGCAAGAAACTTTACCTATAATGATATTCCTAGATGGGAATTTTTGTATCAAGATCATGATTTTGTCTATCATATAATGAATTTATATTAAAAAGAAGTTCAAATTTGACTTCATCATGTATTCAGTTGTATTTGGATTCATATAAGAAAATGATTGTTAAAGGGAAAAAAACTAATAGCTAGAGAGGTTTAAAAAAAAGGAAATTTTGAAATACTTTATGGCATCGAACATTGCGTATATGGATCTCAGATGAGTACAAACATTTCTGGACTATATTTCACATTTACATAAGAACTTATATACAATATTTCACAATTGGGTACACCGAATTTGTTTGTTTCATTTAGTAGAGTTGAACATATCTGTGAGCCTTTGGTAAAGGCTTTGTAGCACATCCATCGAGAGAAAAAACCGTCAACTGAAAATGAAGAAGAGGAATACGATATTTATAACTTGATTATAAATTACCTCGTTACTTTTTTATGATATTATATAAGTAGAATTAATACCCTCCACTAATTAATTTTACATGAGTCCAAGTACTTTGGTGACGTTGTTGACTATTTCTTTGTAAAAAAAATACAAATTGAGGAAGTGAGCATGAACATTTATTGTTATGGATAAAACAATGTTCCTATCTATGGAACAAGTACAAACATTGAAATTTAAATTTTTGTTGAAAAGTACTTATGTTGTGATTCAAAAAAACTACCTACAAATCTGAAAACTATTTAATGTCATCATCCTAGAAACAATTGTAGGAAAGAAAAACATATTAATTGTAGCCTTAATTTTCCAATTCCACCAATGTTAAATATGAAAATAATTGAGCCTATGGAATTCTACAATGAAAAACAAAAAGAGAATGCAAAAATTACATTTGGTGCACTAGAGAATAAGGAACATGATGAGACATAAACATTTGATAGCTTCTTTAAAAATTAGGTATAAGAGAATATGATTATATCCATACAATTCATTGTACTTTGAAAAAAATAATAATTCTATTGACGAGAGAACCAATAGACAGATGGAATAATAGCTTTGATCCACATATTTGATTAATCTAAGTGCAAATATTGATGTGCAATTTATACTTGAATTATATGCTACAACTACTTATTATAGTTCATATATGACAAAGCTAGATAAAGAAATGACATCGATGTTTAAATTTGTATGAAGTGAATGTTAAAAAAATAATGGAAATATCATAGAAAAAATTGAAAGAATTGAAAAAAATTATTTAAATTACAACAAATATCTGCACAGTAAGATGTATATATGATGTTTTCAATTCCACTGAATACTAGTTCAAGAAAATGCATATTTATCAATACTTCAACAATAGATGATCAGATGCTTTTACTAAAGAAAACAAAAGAGATAGAGCATAGAGTAGATGATTAAGAAAATATAGAATGTATATCAATTATCAACTGCTATGTAAAATGACCAAGAAACGTTGAACATCAATGCTTAGTGGAATTTGAATCATGCTATACACTACAAGGAAATAAAAGTGAAGGCACTGAGAGACCATACATTATATGATATGTAAAGTATACCATACATAGTAATCCTAATAACTATTACAAAGAATGATTAATTTTTATGTCCCATATCATATTAAAAATAACAATTTTAAAGAACATTATTCGACTTGGGAAAATGCCTATTTATTTTGAAGAATTCATAAAATGCCATGAATGAAAATTCACTAATGAAACAATGACAACGTAGAATAATATTGACAACATAACAACTGAGCTTGAAAAAAAGAGAGTGCATTGTTTAAAATATATGTACCTACATATGCAGAAATAGACAGTGAGAAACATTATTACAAATAAGATATCGAATCAGATTTGCAATATTTGCAAAAGGATAGAAATGAAAAAATAAATAGTTGAGAGACCTTACAAACATGTAAAATAATCTCAAATACTATAAGAAACAAAATTATATAATATCATGAGAATGTTCAAACCAAAACAAGAAAAAATTAGTGACACAAAATAATGCAGATCAAGAATTCTATGTACTTGTAACATGTGTTGCAGGCTTTGGAAAAAAAATTACTATTATAGGAATATACCAGTCTCTAATTCGATTGTACAACAAAATATTTGAATATGAACCAACTCAAATAACTTAGAATTGTAATATATGAAGGGAAACAAACATTCAACGCAGGTGGTATAACATTGCTTTTTTCATTGCATCTACCATTTAACAAATCTTAATATCTTTTGCTTAAGGGTGAAAAATTAGACACATTGACAAATCATTGTGAACAAATTCATGTTATTCTTATTGATGAGACCTATTTGATAGGTTAAATATTATTATACCATGTTGACAAACACTTATGAGAACCATTGGAAATATTGATGTAATATTTGCAAGTGACTTGTTCCAAGCACAACCAATAAAAGATTCTTTAATTTTCCAGCAACCAATTTTAGGAAAGAAAAATAGAGTATACGATTTATGAAAATTTTTAGACGCTATGAATTGTGTACCACAATGCATCAAAAAGATAACAAATTCGTTGAAATCATTAATAGAATGTGATGGAATCTACAATATGATGAAGACATAAAATATAAACGATAAGTTCTATAGAATTACTCCACTGGATTCATCATTTCCATATATATTTTTTAGGAACAAGGATTTAAAAAGGCACAATGAAATTTTTTTGTCACATGTAAATAAAGAGGTAATGGTTCTTGATGTAATTGACCAATCTCAATGTAAGGAAATACAATATGTATCATATGAGAGAACAATGAGATTACCATCAAGAATCCTTATCAAATGCAACGCTCTTTTTGATATATATTCAAAGAAGTACAATACCGAGGATAGGCTCGTTACCGGAAGAGATGGAATATGAAAAAAATATATGAAAAATAGCAAAACTGTTGATTTGTTATGGATAAATTTTGTAAATCCAAAAATCAGTAAAGTGCAAAGAAGAAAGTATAGTGAACTATATGATGAAATTTTTTTAGTGAATTGGATTCCAATATTATGTGTTCCAAAACCATTAACATATAATAGAAATAGCTTTGAAACTATAGTGAGGAAATATTTTTGATATAGCAAGCTTGTGATAAAACATTTTATAATCACAGGATTTAACATTGAATGGACATGCATTATATCTAAGTGGTGGATCGACACAAGGAATAGTCTACACAAAATTTTCACATGTTTGAACTATGGAATCATTATATCTTCTTCCAATAATAACACAAAATAAATTTTATGTGAATAATAAAATATTAGAAGAAACACAATTCTTAAGAACTGAATTGTCATGCAAATCATGATACATACAGAAGTCGATATTAAGTGCAAGTACTTTAACAATTGCAAATTTGAATAAAACAAGAATACATGATCATGTGAATGACATTATGCAAGATGAAGACCCAATGAATGCTATGATTATTTGTATCTAGGAAACACATCGAAAATTTCTTCCATCAGATGCTGAATTTTACAACTTCAATTTCAACATATCAAAATGTCTTCATGGAGTACTTACCTGAATACAAAAAGACATAGAAATTGTATCAACGAAAAACATTTTTTATAAAAGAATCAAAATTTTGTGGAAAAAGTATATTTCAATTCCATCTATTCATAATAAATCTATATGTTGTTTCACTTGTATCTATTTTAGAAATCCTTGAAGCAATAAAAACAGTCGCAAGAATTAGCGCATGGTAATTTCATTTTTATACTTATTGTATATTTCAATATTGAAATCAATTGAAATATAGAAAAAAAAGTAAACAATTTTTAGAGTACATGCGATATGAATGATCAGATTAAGTAATGAGAAATTTTTTCCTGGAATAACATAGTTATTGACCACATTTGGACAAATTTTCCTCTTCAACATTGGCATGTTCATATTTCAAATTCATACCAAAGTGATCATGATGTAGTTCATTATTTGCTACACTTTGTGTGATTCTAACCTTGCATAAGCTATGCATTTTGTTTTGACGCAATAAAGTTAAATGACAATTGGAAATGCAATACAACAGATTTTTGTAAACCTTAGCGATTTCGTATAAGCTAAAATGATACATTTATTTGCTTGTTCTCATCATAGTCCAAAATGGATAAGTAATTAATTTAATTGCTACAAGGATACATGAATCATACATTGCAGGAATCATATATACTTTCGAGTTATGACTATTCTTAAATATTTAAGTATTTTTTTATTTTCCCCTTTAATTTTCTCAATGTTTGATAACTCATATTTGTTAATTGTATTATCATATCTTAAGCTAATTTTTGGTTTCACAAGTGCATAAGATATAAAATATGCACAAGTGTTGCATGGAATGTGTGAATTTGCGAAACTGCTATTTTCTTTTTTGCATGTTTACTCCCATGTACATACTCACTAATTCACACATTTTCTTCAAATTATTCCATCTCATGTGATACTTTTTCTAGATATTCATGAACTCTTTTTAAATGCAACTAATTTTTGAGATAAAATTTATTTAAGGAACGAAGTACGTGTTTGTGAAAAAAATGAGATATGGTTAACAAATCAGAGAACTAATAAATTTGAATGAGTGGATAAAGCTACACGTGTCTCTAAATTTTTCTAATCTATGTGTAGGTTATTCGTAAATCAAGGTTGACGATGACCTAGTAGTGGGGATGAGGCATGTGATAAAATTGGTTCATAATGGGGATAATGAACACACATTTTGCAGTGACGGTAACTATCAATAAAAAGTAAGTTAATTTTCATTATCACAAAGAATTCATATTAAATCATAAGAAAGATGCATATTAAATGGATTAGATGGTTTTGGAATTTCATGATTTATTTCCACTAGTTTCCATAAATGTTGGCTTTAGCATTTTCAATTGTCATTTATTGAGAAATGTCCTGTATAACATATTTTAGACTTGCAATAGTAATAGATGATTTCCTTCTTGTAGTAGTAATAGCTGGTGATTATATACAAAACCAAAAAATTATGTAGTTAACTAACATTTAGGGCATTATTGATTGAAAAAATGTTTTTGGGTGGAAAATGAACATGACTATTGGAGGAAGTAGAGAAGCTATTTACAATGATCTGATTAACTTACTTGCTTGTATGAATGAGAAATTTCACTCGTCGACTATAGATGAGCATTATGTGAATCTTATTGATGGAAAAGGAGAAAAATAACAAAATTTGGACTATCATATTTGTGAATATTTCATGTGTGCCATAATTGTTTGATTTCAATGAAATTGTTCATTTGTGCGAAAAAAAATGGTTCGAGAACAAGAAAAAATATTCTACCAACGAAAAGGATTCGTTCGAATCCAAAGGAATTCAGATGGATATTCAAGCTACTCAATTCTAATATGCTCTTGAAATTTTATTTTCAGAAGAAAATAGTGTTATGATGTTAGAGGTAGGTGAGGCTAACATTGTTAGAGATTTAATTTCACTAAATTTCCAGTTTCCTTGCGATAATTTTGTCTTAGATATTTATTTGTTAAACAATCATTTACAGAAATGTTTTGTCTCTATGCATGTGTGATTGGCCTATAAACTACAAAAATTGTTCCAAAATGAATTATATGTTTATCACACATACAAAAAATATTGTATATTTGACCGGTCTGATATCATTTCAAATGAATTAAATTTCTAGTTAGTAAATTTATCTAGGACCAATACATACTTCATGATGGTGTATTTGATAACAAATTTTGTTTGTAACGATGTATTTCATGGTTTTATGTATAATCCTAAATTCAATGTGAATCTACAACTAATGTAGTTCTGGTATCCTATACTATGGATGCCTAATGCTACTTTAATAAATTTTTTTCTAATTTAAGTTGTCTTTATAAAGAAATTTAATTACATGATAGCTAGATAAGAGTGTCATTGAATATCTGCACAAGCACATGTTTTCCTATGGGGCATATGTATGCATGAAGAAAGAGAATGTAATAGGATAATTCGAATTTATGGATTTCAAGGTAAGTAATTGTCGTTGCCAAATTTTTTTATAGAGACGTATTTTGGCGCTAAAGTATGTAGGAAATAACATGACTAGCTGGTTTTATTTGAAAGAAAAAAAATACAAGAAAATTCATTTCTTTTCCATTTAGTGTTGGAGAAATCATAGTGAAAAACGTGGCTCATGTTGTGGAGTTCGTAAATACTTTCCATCCATTTAAGTAAATTTGAAGTCATTAAATTCTTCGATAAGGAGGGTCTATTTGGTATGCACTTGGAAACTATTGGGTAAGGGAACTTGTTTCCACAAGTTAGATAACACAGTGGGAAAAATTCAAAATGCATCAAAACAAAATAGAGGGTTAGTCAGAGATTCTCAAGGAATTGCTGAAGAATCATGTATCAATACTTTTGTAGAGAAATTTATACCTTGTACAAATGATACTGATCCAATTTCACCCCTTAAGTGAAAAAAAAATTTATTATAATAAATACGAAACTGGTTCGCTATAGGCTATCGGGTAATGGAAATGAAAAAGAGCTTTATTGAATATTCACTTTAGAAAGAACATATTTAGGTGAATCAACTGAATGCATCTCCTATGAAAACAAGAAGTGACAAAGTAGTTATAGATGTCAAATTTGATAGTGTTGTTTGACCTTATTAGGTTGGCGCCCGTTTTGTAGAAGATTGGAAAAAAGTGCAGCAAATCGGTAAAGAATTTATTACTTTTGATGACTACTTTGTCAGATTGAAAAATGAAACGTATGATAGACGTATTAAAAAAGTGAAGATTGAGAATGTAAAGGTTCGTAACAAAATTATTTTTGATTAGACATACATGCATGTTAATCTATCGAGATTTAAACCCCTGTGGCTCATGAAATTTCATCAAGTTATCAGTGACACACTTGAGTATTTTTTTAGTTAACGATAAGCATAAAACTTGAGACAGAAAACAACAATAAAGGACCTAGAATATGCTCTAAATATGGGTCCTTTGTTGATGACTCCATTGGAAATACAAACAATAATGTTGGAAATTTCTACCTCTAGTACATCACATAGATTTTTTACACACATAAATCTCCCTAATGTTGTGAAAACATATATTATCAGTAATATATTAGAAATATTGCAAAACATTGAAATGCATGGAAAGAAAATTTCAATTTGGAGCATTTAGTAAAAATAGCTTAGTCATTTGTCAATTGCACTGAAGGTTATCTCAAAGGATATAGGTATTTCATAAACAATGACTTACCTGCTTTTAACAAGAGACTTGGTTTGATTTCTAATCTAGAGAAAATAAGGTTGGAATTTTCAAATGTTAATGAAATGAAGTAGATCAAAGGTGGATGGTCTTAGAGAATCAAAAGTATAAAGGCAATTATTTATGAATGTGAAAACATAGTGAACTAACAAGAAAATTCCTACGTCAAGGCTATATAGATTGTGCAGGATCTAAATAGTCCACATATCACATGTGGCTCTAGATTAATTTCAAGAGAAACATTGATGGTTGAATTGGATACGCTAATATAGTGAAAGTGAATAGAATTCAGTAATATAGATTATTTTAGCATAGAGGAAATTAGTGAATCACTAATTTTTTTTGTTAAAGTTAATAAACAAAACTTTTCTTTAGCTATGCATTTGCAAGAAGAATCTAGGGAGATTGAGAAAGATATATTTAATCAATGTGTCAAACAAAAAGTCACAGTGGCTCACATGAAAGTTTACATTGAAGACAAGCTAAAGAAATTTCTTGAACAAACAAAAAATATGAAAAATAGTTCACAATTAAAAAACTAGGATCTATGATTTCACACATTGTATGCATTCTTAAATCTTGGAAAATTCATTTTCATGTTTACTAGTGATTAAATATTCAGTTTTCTTAGATATGTCATCATGAACTAAACCAACTTTTGGATGTAGTTTCTTGCTTTTCTTTGCAGGTCATTTTTCATATTGTAGTTTACAATAGTCTAATTTCATTCTTCACTGAGAAAAATTAATTTAATTTTGTAGTTAAGTATAAATATTTTGATAAGAATTTTAGGAATCAAGTGTTCTTCTCTACACCCAAAATTTTTGAAGTAGTTTAATATCGAAAATATAAATTCAATTATCTAATGAATTTCAATTGCACATGCCTTTTGTTTTCCAAATTGATTTGTTTAAGAGATAAATTATCAATTATTACACGTATTTAATTCATTATGGAACAATTGTTTCTATTTTTTTGAAATGTGAGGATATAGAGTTATAGAGAGAAAAAAGTGAAATGGTCATAGTGAATATTCTAGTGAAGTCAGATATTAGAAAACTCTTATTTTGGATATAAGAAGCCTACGAAAAAAAAAATTAACACCTAATAATAGTTTTGGACATGGTATATATGTTCCATTTGTAGAATTTTTTTAGTTACAATTTAAAAATGATTATGTTGTGTGAATTTTGAGATGGTTTACTAAATTTGTGGAAAATCCTGAAGTGATGTTTCTTTATTAATCGGAATAAAAATGAATATTCAATAAAAAAAAATTGGTTTTCATAAATTTGTTACATATTTTATGTTTATTTTAATCATAACTATGGTAATTTGCATTTGAATCTAGATACAATTCTTGGTGTTGCAACTATTTTTGTTAATGTTAAATATTTTTCAGGCACAAAGAGTGATCACTTTTCTCTAATTATGAATATATTTACCAATTTTGCAGAATGTTCTGAAATGATGTTTGTCAAAAATTTCTCAAAGATATTATTTGTTTGATTTATTATTGTTAAATGATTTTCAAGCAAAAACTATGATTAGTTTGTTCAAATTCTGAATTTTTTTATCAATTTTGTGAAGTGCTTTGAAATGATGATTTTTACAAAAGTTTTTGAAGAAATTCTTTGTGATTTTCATTTTATACATTGTTTACCTTTTCATAGAGTTAAGCTAATATATTTAATTGTTTATATTAATTTGGCATCTGACGCACACATAAAACAAACTTTTCATATCATAATTTGATACTTAGTTTACTTATTCATAGTATCGTCCACATATCCGTTTTACCACACATCACTTCTTCCTCACACAGATTGAAAACAAAATTAATTTAATAATATGATTAATATTGACATGATTTAAATTGAAAAATGTTAAATAAAAAATGCACTTAATATTTGGCACATTGAAAAAACATTTTGTGCACTCTATTTTGGTAGAAAAAAATGGCAACAAGCTAACAAAACAAATGCCTGAAATAATTGTTTGTTAAGTGAATAAATACGAAAAAGACTTAGATTTATTTGAATTATATTGTTAGTTAACTAAAATATAATGATATTTAGGATATTAACAAAATAGTGTGTTGATATCAATTTCCAAATCATGCTAAACAAAGAAATCATCAACGCTAAGAAATTGATATAGTTACTAGTCTTAATGTTTTCATTATGCAGAGCGCTAAGGTGGATTCAAAGTTTTACTAAGCACTAGCACTAGTTATAATAGCAATAATTCCAATTTCCATGTTCTAAAACCATTTTCTGCAGCTCTTCACGAGCATCATTAACCATTGGATGCACCTTTGCACATGTGCCCATCCAACAATATGTCTTAGTATTTCATTATGTGGAATCGGAAAACTAAAATTCATTAAATAATGAGCAATATTATATCAGTTAATTTTGCTGAATTATCCCTTTCTATAGGTCTGAAGGAAGCATTCAATATGTGGAATATTGAGATAATAGAGAAGCACAATGTAAAGGAAGGAGAAAGGGTGAGAGGCAAGTGGGGTGTGCAGAGTGTGGAGCTTTACTGGTTGTACTAACTTCCACATCTCCACACTTACTTTGTATGAAGACTCAAGTTTTATATTAGAAGACTTTTTTTTCATGTTCCTATACATTTCCATCGCCATAGACTTTTTGGATGCACTTACTTTTTAAAATCAATTGTTGTTGATATGCATAAGTTTTTGCATTTTTTGTAGACATTAAACCCTTCACAGATTTTTTCTACACATTATAATCCCATATAACACTTTTATGCAAGTCGGTAATGGTTAAGCAAACTCGTAGTTTCCCCATTGCATATGCAATATGTGTAGTTCCCATATCTTCTTTAGATGTGCACATATCTTTGTTTGACAATTTGTAGTTCATGTATGCCTTGGTTTCACACATTTCATAAACAACTGTAATAATATTTTCATGTTCTAAACAACAATACACTCTAGGAATCCTCATATATAATTAAATACATTTGTGTAAAATATTTATTCAAATTAATCGTCTACAACACACTTTGTATCCATCACTTGAGGTTCTCGCATTAGTCAATAAAAAATTTAGTGAAAACAAATATTGTATGAAAAGGTTTATTATTTTGATTACCAATATATTGTAGATATATGTTTTAATATTTTAAAATTTCGGTAATCTTAATTATTTAAGAAATTTGTTTTTAATTTAATTAATTTCATTATACGAGGTGTGAAAATGCAGAGGAAGAGTTCATCATGTTTGTTACGAACTCCACTCAACAAAATATATTTTCTCACCTTTGTATTCCATATAATGGAAACATAACACTATATATATATATATATATATATATATATATATATATATATATATATATATATCGAACTCCAATATAGGATTATTGTTATAAATGTTGGACTCCAATGTAAGTTGAAGCACTATGTTATACAATAACACTACAAAAAAATGATTTAATGGAGATTTGTTCACACCGAACAGATAAACATTTTAATATGAAAGGTGAAGAATGTTTAGTGTCTAAAATAATGAATCTGGAAAAGGATTAAGCATGGAAGAACCTTTACGTCATGCATTTGACATCTCCACACACATATCTTTATGGCGGAAATCAATGATGTGGTTTTTTTCTTTCTCTTTCTCTTTGTACATAGATGAATTTTCATGATTTTATTACAAATGCGAAATGTTAGATAAACATAATAAATTTTTGGAGACATACATTAATGTCTGTTACAAAATTAATTAAGGGTTACTTCTATGACAAGTAAAAGCAACATTGGCCATATATCTAAATATACTTCTTAAATCTATATAGAACTAATACGACAGACTTGATTCTGCAAGTAGTACCTGATCGAAATGTAATATATACATTTTCTAAGTGCTTAATATAACTTAAGCTAACGAATAGTGTAATTATTAATAGTTATAAACAAAGTAATAGTGAGTAGAGCACTATGCACTCAACATAAAAAGTTAAATGTAAGCTATTTTGGTTATTTTTAGCTACTCGATGTGTAATCAATTCATTGTACACCTTGCATTAGGTATATGTCATAGTGAATTGCAAGAACAAAAAACGCCACATATAGAACATTAAAAAAACCATGAAATCATTTTGTGTTAGTGCAAGTTGATCATGTTTACGCACAATATTTATATGTCTGTGTATTGACAATGTGTATAATAATGGTCATGATGATAATGAATTCATATTTATTTTATTTTGTAAATTTATGCTACTTAGCACACGTATGTCAACTATATTAAAGCAATATCGGCTAATGAAATAAAAGAATGAAATAATTTTGTATTTTTGAGATTTATTCCACTACTTCCCATAAATATCAACTCTAGTAATTTCAATCGCTATTTATTGAGAGTTTTCAACGTATCGAGAAATATATAGTTAAACAAAAAAGTTATTTTTAGTCATATGATTAGCTCACTTTCTTTTATCAATGGGGGATTTCAATAATCGAGATCATATGGATAGGATGTGAGCTTGACAATGGATGGAAAGAATAACATTAAGATTTGAAGCTGAAAAGTGACAAATGTGAAGTACATTTCAAAACTCTTTGATTTAAAACAAAAAAAGGAGCACATTAAACATATAACTATTTTCATAGATTGTTAATTCATGATTGATTGAATTAGTTAGAAAAATAATTTGTCAGAAATCATTGGGAAATTTGTACATGACAAATTAGAACACATTATGATAGTTAGCTTTGTACCATGATGTTCAAAATCACGTATTAGGTTATTCATCAACCAAATTTTATTCAACCTTTTTGTACTTTGATATCAAATAAAATGAATTGACATTGTCATAATGGTGAGGCCTAACTTAGACACCAAATAGATTCGTGGTAGAGATATTTGAGAACGTTTACACATAATATTTATTTGTGATTGTCCTTGGGAACTCTTCTATTTCCAGTTATTGTTGATAGTTTCTAATATTTCATAACCAAAAATGATTCATATTGATTTTACATCGTAATTTTATATCTTTAATGACATGTGTTAACACTAAAAAATCATACAAGCAAAAGAAATTATAAAATTTTGAAGCAGAAGGTACAAATAAAGATTTACAAGGAACAAAGACATTGTAGGAGCTGAAAATTTTAGCTTTTCATAAGGTCAGCAGGAACTTTTTTGGACTGCACACCAAAAGCATCGACCTTGGGCGATCATTGTAGCTTTTTCTTGGATAGTTGCGAATAACATTGTGAATATCCCTTGGATAGCCGCATGGTCCTAAGGATGCAGAATGTCACCATCCAGGACCACTCGGCACACTTGGAGAAAAATATTCTCACTCAAGCTAACCAATTACTGTTGCGTTAGAGCCACCATGAGGCTTTAGTGCAACACACAAAGGAATCATACCCCCACTTTTGTTTCAACATCCATCTTGTACCAAGAGTGGGAGGGAAATTTTGAAATTTATCTATAAAAGCCAGCCATGCGAAGAGAAATGGGAGACACAATGTGATGCTTTCCAAATTTATCCTCAACAAACAAGCTTGCATTGTCCAACAACAAGATGATTCGAAGGATTTATTTTTTTGCCATCCAACAACTCAATCCAAGAGAGAAGAGTTAACCACTTGTCTATCGATCTACCATCCTTTGAGAGGGAAGAGAGGCTTGCTAAAAACCTGAGGGGAAGAGACCCCCTTGTGTTGTATATTGGAGCTTTGTAGCTCGAAGGATCCACTACAACAGACTAATCATTCTACCACCACCAGCACCTAATAAAGGGAGAGAGCTCTCCATTGTTGAGTTATTAGTTTGTTTTCTCTATTGAGCATGTTTTTTGTGCATGTTGTTTTCTTTTTGTTTCTTTGTTGATGTAGCATGTTATGTTTCCATTCATTTTTTCTTATTACATGTTCAACTTGTTCCACTAACGTTTGAAAAACCACTTTGATATGTGACTTTCTTGTTGGAAAGTAGCCTCCCTATTAAGCATAGTGTATTACGTCCACCCATGTGCCAAATACACTACAACAACATGTATGAGTGATACTAAAACAAGAGAAAAATGTGAGGTGAGTGAACAAGATGGTTTTGTAATATCAATACGTATTTCCATTACTTCCCGTAAACATTGGCTTTGATATATTCAATTTATATTTATTGGGAGTGTTATATGTAGCGGTTTCGAATAATAAGAGCTAATAATTGGGATTGAAGCAGATAATTGTGAAGTTAAGTGGGATTGAGAGAGAAAATAGGTAGCAGAAAAAAAGAACAAGCTCCTTGCACTCATATAATGAACTAATTCTCTTATATAGACGATAAATTTCACTGGTCATTTCTTTATCAATGGTATTTGAATCTGTCAATGGAAAGGAAAGGAAACAATGACAATTTTTGTAGCATATCGATAAAATTTGTAGCAAATAATTTCTTGAAATTGTGTGAAGAAAATGCCTTTCTAAGTTGACAACTCAGTGAAGTCAACATTATTTAGCAATTCATTTTATCAACTATTAAGATTCTTTCCCATCTTTCTCTCCAAGATATTTCTTTATTTATATAGTCATATGGGGATGTCTAATGGATTTTTTTCTGCCTGATGAACACATGAACTACAAAAATGTTCCAAAATCCATTCTCGATTTGCTTTCTTAGTGATACCAAATTGATTGTATAATCAACTAAGCTAATCTGATTTCTAATCAAGTTTCTTTACAATTAGTGAATTTGTCCCATAATACTATATTCATTATGATGCCATCGATTTGACGACTTACCCTAATAACGTAAATTGCATTAGAGAAAATAACCAATTGAATTTTCCTATCTCATAATATGTAAAAAAATATTTTTTTAAATATTTTTATAATTCAAAATATGTTTGCACAAGAGATAATTTACGCGACTTACAAAAAACCAAAAATAAAAAAATGGTAATGGATACTGAGAACATTTCTCAAGAAACCAACGTTAACAGGGAACAAAAACACAAGAAAAGAGGTGTAAATCCTACAAAACAATCTCCAACTTCCACAATGGGTACTGCTGCAACTGCATCCTCCAATCCAGGAAAGAAGAAATATTTTGCTGCTGGAAAACTGGTTCATGGTGAACCATCAGGTTGTTGAGATGATAAAGAGTCTCTTTAGAGATTCATTACATAAAAAGCACATATTGTTCAAATAGACAAATCCAAAAGTCATGCAAATGGAGAAGGCATTGAAAAATCTATAGAAATGGAAAATGAAAGTGGTGTACCACGTGATTGGGTTACCTTTTATTTATTACAGAATGAGAAAATAATGGAGAAGATCGTATAAGAGGTAACTATTTTCGATGAACAAAATACAAAAATATGACAAGGGTAGCAAAAATTTGAGAATTAAAAAAGTAAAAGTTCATAATAAAAAGATTGTTGATAAATAACAAACAAATACTGATGGATCTGATGTGGAAACCAAGAGGCTCATGGATGTATTCCATCAATCTACCGAACATGCACACACATGGTCTAGTGATGAACAGATTACGAAAAATTTGAGTCTGAAATATTAAAATAATTAGAAGACATTCTAAAAATGAGTCTTATGTTAATAAGTCCAGTGGAAACATGGTTACCAATGAAATAGGTAATTGAACTGGTACCTACTTTTTTTTGGTAGCAAAAAGGCACTCGATTTTGAAAAGTGGTGATGCAAAATCACCCGTGTTTTTTTGTGTGCATATTTTTGACACTTTAATATTTTTATTTATGAAGCATGAATATTAGTTTTAAAATGTTAGTGATTTTCATGCTAATTTTGGAACGCATTGATGCAACAACAACCTTTTTTAGAGTGGTGATTTTCATGTTGGTAATAAAACATAAAAACATAATAAGAAAAACATGACAAACAAAGTTCAAATTAAAAAAAATATATAAAAACAATTAAAAAACTAGTAAAAATTAAAAAATTAAAAAAAATAAAAATAAAACAAAAAAAAATATATTCGAAAAATATATTTAAAAAGAGAAAAAAAAACACATCATTTAAAGAAAAAAAATCATATAATTATAAAAAATTATTTAAATAGAAAATTTAAAAATAATTAAAATTACAAAATTAAAATTAAAAAAAAATATATAAATTAAAAAAAATAATAATAATTAAAAAAATACAAATTTTAAAATTAAAAAGAAAAAAACAAACTTTAAAATTGAAAAAGAAAATTAAAATAAAAAATAAAAAAACTGTCATTAAAAAATAAAAAATAATGAAAGAAAAACATTAGCAAATATATATATATATATATATATATATTATTATTTTTTTTTTCTTTTTAAATTAAACCATTTATAAAATTTTAAAATGAAAAAAAAAATAAAAAAAATAAATAAATTACAATTTAATAAATTTAATAAAATTTATTAAATTTTAAATTTTAGATTTAAAAAAATAATTAATCTAAAAATATTGAATTTAAAAACAAAATTGAATTAAAACAAAGAAAAATTAAAATTTTTGAAATTAAAAATAAAAAATAAAATTCAAATAAAAAAACAAATAATGAAAATACAAATTAAAATAAAATAAAATACAACATTGAATTAAATTAAAAATAAAAAATTACGAAATTTAAAAAATAAAAATAAAATTTATTTTTCACAACGGATGCAATTAGCGCCTATAGCTGTGTGATGAAGCTATTGGAAAGCGGTGAGGCTATGGCGACCTCCCTACCCACCGGCCAGCCTTAGCCGTCGCCTTGGCAGCGCCACCTTTACGGTTGCAAAAATATTTTTTTTTTTAATTTATTTTAATTTATTTTTTATTTTTGTTTATATTTTTATTAAATTTTGTATTTTTGTTTTTAATTTAATTTATTTATGTTTTTAATTTTTTAATATTTTTCTTTATTATTAAATTTTATATTAAGTTTTTTAATTTACTTTAATAAAATTCAATAAATTTTTATTTTTTTTTAAATTTATTTAAATTTAATATTTATTTTTAAATTTTTGGTTTTTTTTAATTTTTGTTTTTTGTTTTTTTAATTACCTAAAATTTAATATTTTTTATTTAAATTAAACTTGTGTATTTTAAATTTTTTTTTTTTAATTAAAATTATAAATTAATTATATATATATATATATATATATATATATATATATATATATATATATATATATATATATATATATATATTCTTTTCTTTTTTTCCGTTTTCTATTTCTAATTCATTTTTAAACTTTTTTAAATTTTCATTTTAACATTTTTTTTAATTTTAAAGTTATTTTTTATTTCAAAATTTATTGGTCTATCCATTTATTTATTAAAATTTAATATATTTTAATATTTTTTTCTTTTTTTAATAAATATTTTCTTTTATTTTTTAAATTTAATTTGTATGTTTTATTTTTTATAATTTCATTTTTTTAAAACTTGTTTTTTTTAATTTAATACTTTTATTTTTTTTATTTCTATATATTTTTAAATTTTATTTTTGTTTCTTAAATTTTTGGTTTTTTTTTTAATGTTTGAATTTAAAAAAAAAAATTAATTTAAAAAAAATTAATGAAGTTTGTTCATTTTGCAGTTATTTTAATTTTTTTTTTAAATTTTTAATATAATTTTTTATTATTCTAAAATTTTTGTTTAACTACTTTCTGTTTTCGGAGTGGTTTTTTACAAAATATTTGTTGAAAATTTACTCAAAAAAAAAAAACAGGTTATTCCACAATACAATGTTTGCCAGTGCACCCAAAAAATTGGCTTTTACTTGCATTTTTTTACAAATGTTGAAAATTTACCCAAAGAAATGAAGGAAGGTTATTCCAGAATACAAATTTTTATTTTAGAATTGTTTTTTCATGATTTTTTGATGTTTTTTTTGTTAGATTCCCATTTTAAGGTAATAATTCCCGTTTCATCAGTAACTATGTTTGGAAATACATACACCACCACCATCAATTTATAATCTTGTAACACTACCCAAATGTAATAAAGTTGTTAATTGTCTTAATGTTTTAAGATCATATGTCGTGAATATCATATGGAAATATTAAAAACTTTGTTAATTGTCTTAATGTTTTAAGATCATATGTCGTGAATATCATATGGAAATATTAAAAACTTTTGATCATGCATGAAAAGAGCAACTCTCGATTTAACCTATTTGCAATAGGAAATTAAGACATTTGTGAATTTGTTTTATAGTAACGTTGAGCTAGACAAGATATTCATTGACGATTATTTAGTATAAAGTCGAAGCTCGTTGGTCTGAGAGAGTCACTACACTAGAGGAAATCAATTTTGAATTTGTTACCCTAGGTCGGAGAATCGGTGATGCTTATTCGACGGTGGGAGAAATTGTACAACGCCTAAAAATTCAATGCATCATATGCAATTCTAAATTAATTTCAAGAGAGACACGAACAACTGAATTGAAGCAGTGAAAATAGTAAATGGCAATGGATTTCGATTGCATAACTCATTTTACTACAAAAGAAATTACCAAATGGCTAATTACTTTTGTTAGAATCAATAACAAGAAATTCTACTAGGCTACGCAGTTGCAAGAAGAAGCTATACAAATTGAAAATGAGATATTCAATAAAAATGTCAAAATGTAAATTACAATTGTTCGTGATAGATATTTCATTAAAACTGCAGTGGAAAATTTTGTTGAAAAGTCATGAACCCATTAAACATCTAACATAAACACAGTCACGATGGGAGTTTTTCCATACTATAAGTGTTCTTCAATCCTTCAACATTCAATTTTATGTTTACTAATATCAAATAATTAAACTCTAATGACTATATTATGATGACCCTAGCTAGTTATTGTATATAAATTAGTGTTTTTCATTGCAGATTCCTTTTGTGTATTACACTTGGTAGGAGCTCAATCCCACTTCCAATTGGGATAAATGAATTTAATTTTATGAATCTTTTTTAGGTGTTTGGCAACTAATCTTTCTAGAGTTAGTGTGGAAGTTGAATATTCTTAAGAAATTCAAAAGATCTTGAAATACAGAATCCAACAATCACTTCAATTCAATATAATATAAATGTATATTAAATGTTAATAGTAATTGTATCAAATGCTTATTTCTCATATATGCATTACCATGTGTGTTTGACATGGTATCAAAACTCAGACCACCCTGCCTTGACATTTTCATATTCTGTTAGCTATATTTTTAGCTGTTGATGCCCATTCTCTACCATATTCTTGCGATATTATCAACTGCTCCATACCCATTCTGTAGTCAACACAATGCCCAAGCTCCCACACCTTTGTGCCCTCGCACTACAATCGTTATCTGTCAGATTCGACTCTCACAACAATATAGTCCCTCATACATATTCGCAGTGGAGTCTCGACACCACATCGCTCCTGCTCCACGCTCCATTTGGAGATTTATGAAAGGATTTCGTATTTTCATGACGATTGCAGTAGAGTGGTTTCAACGGATGACCATAGTGGCTTCTCGTCTCTGGATAAGCATCCAGTAGTATAATTCTTCGGTGAAATGGAAAGTATGTGAATTATATTCATTTCATATCTGTGGTATACAATCCTCAGTCATCCTTCACAGTTGGCGCTCCTCCCGTTTCACATCACGCCCCTACCAGACATTGTCACAGTAGCCCTCCAACACCGCAACCTCCTCTACACTCACGATTCTCCCGGTTGCCTCTGCCCACCGTTGATTGACATCCTGGCTTGTACACCACTCATGTACGCAACTGCCTCCAGCCTCCATATACGAGTCGCAACATCCCTAATATACGCAGTGTCCCTCAAACTTATATGTTCTCTCAACACTGCGTCCTCCCCTCCTGACTCCTCGAAATACAACACCGACCTCCTGGTCCATTGCACAGTTTATAGACAGAGTTTGCACCTCTAAGTCCCATGACTCTACTGTTGGTACCTCCTCACAGTCCCTTGACTCCACTGTACGTGTCGTGTGCATACAACTCCCACAGTGGACGTCAGCTCTGGTTCTTTCTTGACAGTGTTCATCTCTTTCAAAACCTCATGATATTTCACCTCCATAAGCATCTATTTTTCCAGAGTTTGAGGCTCGGGTGTAGTGTTCTTGGCGGACTTTGTGGTCGCTTCCGTCATGGAAGGTGTTGAGGCTGCAATTTTATTAGTTGCTAAAGCCTCATACGCCACTCTCCGCCCTTGGCTCACATCCTCCGTGGAGGACCATAACATGGTGTGACTTTCCTCCACATAGGAACGAATATAATCCATTGTTGTTGCGTTCCACATCAAACCTCCCAACTTCCTCAACTACGAAAGCTGTGAATGGCATTGGAGCTCCGACTTTTTTTAGATTTGCAATGTGGAAAAGGGGTGTCCCTTGTGGTTTTATGTTGGTGATCAGGGATTGCATATTATATATGGAGAACTTATAGAGGTTGATGTGCATTTCGAGGGCGTGCTCATGGTTTTGCAGATAGGTTCTCAAGATACTTTTTCAGTACGTGGCTAGGCATTCCCCTTTGGCACTTGAAGATCTATTGTTAGCAGTTGATTTGGATTATGGAGGGATGAATGGTGATGGAAAATTTTTTACTCGTGACCTTGGTGGCAAAGCATCAACAAAATATTACACAATTGTTGTTTGTGAGCACATTGGAAAAGCCATGGATGATTTACAAACATATTTTCAGATTCATGCACAAATTTTATGTGCTTGATTTCATTTATGGTTCTGCTTAAAAACTTCCCGGGGAGGATGGGATTCATTATTGGGTAAAGTTTTTATTTGAGAATAATATAGAATAAATATTGATTATTTTAGAGTGGTTGATATGAACTTACATGTGTTGTATGCATGTCTCTAGAATAAGAAGTACAATTTCAGGTTATAGCTTTTCAAGTAGCACATGTTTGTACAAGAGATTTTCGTTCAATGGGACTTGTGGTTAGATACAATAAGTTTTGTTAGATATGCATTCTACTCAGTAATGTATTAGTCAATTGAGTTGATGTGTTAAACTTAGTGACCTTTTCATGTTGTTTATTCAAATTCATTGTATAGTTTGTGTAGGAGCATTTCAAAGGTTGTAAGTTGCGACAATTGTTTAGCCTAAGATATTAATTATAATGTTGAAGAAAATGGACAGGATTGATGACGCAATAGAGTTGTTGAATACTTTAATAGGTTCCACTATTCATAGGATGGTAAAAATGAGCAAGACACTCTCTTTGACATTTAGACTTGTATGTAGAATTCACAAGAAAATATAGAGTTTTTGTAGCTTGAATCTCGGCTACAACAAGATGAGCTACAACAACATAGTGATCATCCTAAATTGTTTGTTAGGTCAAAACAAACACCCATCAACAGGTAACAAGTGATCAAGTAAGAAAAATTAAGGTTGATCCCCCTCAAGTGCCAATTCTAGGAGCAAATTTTCATGTTTAGGTTTCACTTCCCAAGCCCATCATCAGACCTTGCGAAGAACTTTTCCATAACAAGCACAAAAAACTCTTGGATATGACAAGCAGGAGTCCTTTCATATTGCAAACTATTCCCAGCCCATTCAATTTCAAAGTGTTGGGTTTCTTCATGGTGGTTCACCTTCTACTATTCCAATCCCATTAAATTTCAAAATGTTGGGTTTCTTCATGGTGGTTCACCTTTTAGTATTCCAAATTCCGCTCCTCTTCCACAAGAGCAGCAACAAAAATTTATCAAATTCCAACATTATGATTAGTTGGCCATGTGAAAGATCAATGTTTTGATTTTCACCCATGCAAGTATTGTGGTCATCACACTCATTCTCCACATATTTGGCTCAAAAACAAACCTCCTACATGAGCAAAGATTCATCTTGGATGG
Organism: Pinus albicaulis; assembly: GCA_034641835.2. Taxonomy (NCBI): domain Eukaryota; kingdom Viridiplantae; phylum Streptophyta; class Pinopsida; order Pinales; family Pinaceae; genus Pinus; species Pinus albicaulis. The sequence continues at coordinate 1,254,871,936 of CM076570.1, forward strand.
ATCCCTTCGTGGAAATGGGCTTCAAATTGCAAGAAGATGTTTAAGTCATATGTTAGAATCTCTTTTAGAATATTAAAAGGCCTTGCAGTTGAGATTTCGCCATCATCTCAACTTGTATCTAATAGGGGGAGAAATGATGGTCATATACAAGCTTCAAAGCCACATAAAGTGAGCTTGAGCCATAAATTTCCATACCATATTTAGAGTTGTAGCCAGAGACAAATAAGTTCAACTGAGCTTGAGCCACAACCTGCCATACTAGATTTAGAGTTGTAGCTACACACATATATGCCCATGAGAATGCTTTTGGTTGGTGGTCAACCTTAAACCATCTATGTGGGGTTGAGATCTCTCTTTGCAGGTTGAGTTTTTCCCTCTTCAATGAATTAGGGGCACTTCCTCTTTCAAACAAGTTCAATGTATTTCTAGTTTTGGAAGAGTTTAGGGAATTTCATTAAGAATTCCAGTGTTCATGGTCATCCTTAAACCACCGCAGGTTGAGACCTCCCTTTTAGGTTGAGGTTTTCCCTTTTTCGTAGGTTGCTAGCCTCCATTTTTTAGGTTGAAGGTCTCCCTATTCAAATAATTAGGCGAACTTTCTCTAGAAAATACGTCGCCTTCTTTCCAAATTTGGAATAGTTACTGGAACTTCACTAAGCATTCTAGTATTGTTCGTCATCCTTAAACCACCTCCTTATAGCTACATCTTAGAGAGAAAATTCAGCCTAGTGTTGCCATTTTGTCTTACAACTCTCTTCTTGGACTCATACATACCCCTTCAGATTAAGGGAGGGAATGTTGGACACCTAATACTCCTAGGGTTAGTGTGGAAGTTGAAAAGTCATAGGGAGTCCAAGAGACCTTGGAATATGGAATCCAATAGCCACTCCAATGAAATATACATGAATATCATGTTAATAGTAATTTCATCAAATTCTTATCTTTCATGTCTTGTATGCATTACCATGTGTGTGTTTGACATTAGGATTTTCAATTCTCAGTGTTATAGTTCTGACTCTTTTAAAAAAAAAAAAATTATGACTATGTTTTGAATATTATTTCATATATATTTGAATTATGTCTATGGTGATTGGAATTTGAATCTAGATACAATTGTTGCTACTAAATTTGAGTTTGTATCAAATTTATCATAATGTTTTTATACATTTTTTAACATACTATGTGATCCTTTGTAAGATATCTAACGTTGTTTTGTTTATTAAACTTAAAATGAAAATCTGACAATACCTTTGGATCTTAGCAATACATTTCTTAAGAATACAATGCTAGCACCATTTCTTTATATTTGAATACATTTTATTTTGTGGTATATGGAAGTTTGGAAGAATCTTGAATTGTAGTTTTTTGCACTCCCTTACTCCACACAATCAAAGATCTCTTTAATTATGCATATGCATATTAATTAATTAATTATGTTTCCATAAAATTGAAAAAAAATCTTGCCACTGCAAAACTTTCCCTGTCTCCTTTGAACATTCTGTATCTAGTTGCTTTGCATATATCAAACAAAATAGACAAATGTACTAATTGAAAAACAACTTGGCCTAATATAGTCACTACTTCTGCACTTCCCGCACACCCTTTCTGCGTACAATGAAATAGTTATTGATATTATAGTTATGATTCTATTCAACAAATTTTCTTTTATGCCTATGATTTTAATATGATCTCGTATATATATGAATTATAGCTATGGAGATTTCCATTTGAATCTAGATACAGTTATCATAACTGAATATGTGTTTGAATCGATTTTATGAGAATTTCTTCTATATGTTTTCTAACATATGCTATGAGACTTTGTATTATATGTAATGTTATGTTATTGATAAAACAAAATGAACATTTGACAACACTTTTGGAGATTCTCAAGCATAAATATTTGAAGAATACAATGATAACAATAGGTCCTTAGAGTTTAATAAATTTCATTATGTGGAATACAAAAGTGTGAATAAATATTTCATTGTGTTTCCTCCACAATTCCACATTCCACACAATCAAACCTCTCTACCCTATACATGATGATAATTTGAAATATCGTAAAAAGTGAAAATGGAGAAAAATTAGTACAAGAGGAAAACAATTTAGGTGGTAATGAATGAGTTAATTAAGAGAGACAACCACGTGAATTATTGTTGCGTATATTTTTAATCTTTATTTTCTAATTGTAATTATTTTTTACAATTGGTTTAATTAAAATTTGTTTCAATTAAGAAAATGATAGACAATGATAACTTTTAAAGAGATGCATTTATGTTTGATTTATTTTCATTTTATTATTATTGCTTTATACATATTTTTCTCTTTTTTTATACATTTTCTATGTACTCTCTGATATGTAATATTTTATAGAAGAAGTGAGAAAAGAACACTTCACATTCTAAAATAAATCTTGCACAATTACCGTAGTCGTGACATAGGAATCAACACTTTGATTTCCTTTGTTTTTACACTTAGAAATAATGTTCTCCAGTCTTCTTATCCACACTCCTTTATCTCGACATATACCCTTTCACAATTACATCCTTCACTCTGCACCACTAGCACATTTACCTATAATGCCTGCCACATTTTGAATCGACTTTTTAAGTGTAATAGTAAGGTCTAAAATACAATGACCCTCCTTTAGATCTGCTATCCAGTTCATTTTCATATAAAAAATGAAACAAATAAATACACTAAAGATCCATATAATCTTTAAACATTCTATAGAATGTATCAATGTTACTTGTTCTACACCTTAATATAAGTCATAGTATGATATAAATTTAAACGTCACATTTTGTGGGAACTTTCTCTTGCTAAGTATAGTTCTCTTACAATGCTATATTAGCCTTATGTGAAATGTGGATATTTTTGTAATATTCCTAATTAGCGACAGCTAATTGGAATATTCTATTTTGTTTAGTTTCCATCTATAGTTTGTAAATAAATAAAAAGTGAGTGAAGAGGGTCTAACTCACTTAAGTGAAATAAGACATCCACCTAGTAGCACAACGTTGTGACTTAAGTTGGAGTCAAGGGGAGGCCCAACACCACATGGAGGAGGGGGCCTATGTACACTCTAGAAGCTTCTGTGCAGATAAGGATGAGGATGTGGAGGAGAGAGAGAGGCTACATTGGGCTTTGGAGGGAAACCAATGTTATAAAAGATGTAGGAGCCTCCTCATTTCATTCATGCTTGAGTTATTGATTGTTGAGTGAGACATTTGTCTTCTTTAGCACGCTGGCTGTTTAGCTTGTCTACAGCACTGTTTAGTGCAACCGAGTGTCTCCATGTGGAGATCTCACGCTTATCCTCGGGGGACTTCGAGTGCCTGATCGGGTAAGGTTAGTTTTTTAGCATCATCCTCCAGGACAGCGTTATTGCTGCAGCAACATAATACTATGTTGTAGGGTGTTGCCATGGAGATTCCACGACACCACTTCCTTCTCTTGTTTTTCAAAGGGAGAGTCTTTCTTTCCTTTGGAGGATCATATTGGAAGACATTGGAGCTGATTTTCAGATCTTGGCATTTGGCCAAAGTATTCTATTCCACTCACTGCGCAGTCCCTCTTAGTTACTGCATTATTTTCATGGTGTAGCTGCTGTGAGGGTTTGAAGATTGAATTGTGGGTGCGATCTAAAGTGTAAGGATCAAACTTCCACTTAAGAGATCCATTGGAGGAGGTATAATTTAGTTTGTTCATCATATTTATCTTTCTCTATTGAGTTCCAGATTTGAGTTGCAGTAGCTACCCAACAACTCTGACATTTTTTCCATTTTGTGTATTTCAGCCAATCCCTTGGAGGATTGAGGTGTTTTTGCTTATAAGGATTAGAGCTTCACTCCCCTATTTTATTTGGGCCATATATTGTCATATCCATGTTTTGAAATCATTTTTCAGCAGTATTCTATCATAGACTGTGTCATCATAGCCTGGTTTTATTGTAGTGTTCTTTCATTGCCATATTGAGGATTGCATTGCTTTCTTGAGAGGTTGTTTCCTCAAAATTTGTACACTTTATTGCTGATATACATTATTCTTGGCTATATATTCATCTTCTTATCTCACATCTCTTGGAGAAAATGTTGAAGGGTTTTTGGGTCATTCTTTGATCTTGCGGCACCTCAATCTTGCAGGGTTCTCTATGTAAAACTATTGTTTAACTTTGTTCAATGCCTCTTCCATGTTCCTAAACCCATTCTCTGATTTTTAATATTTTTTTAAGTCTTATTCCTTTAGAAAATATTCTCCCCTTACTTCAGTGAATTTCTGCATACTCAAAGTCATGGGAAATCAGGGTTTTTCTTGACTAGTCGGGAAGGAGAAACTGTTTAACATATAAAAATGCCTTTGTTTGAGCTGAAATTTCACATGGAAGTCCCTATTAACCTAATTTCACATATTATAGAACCTTGACCCGTTATTTTACGCATATGTTATTATACACTTATTTTAGGGCCAAAATCCTCACTTTCCCCCACCTTTTTGCTGATAAAAGTTGAGTAAAGGTTTTTGTTGTTCTTTATTTTGGTTGGTGAGAATTATCATAAATATTATATGGTATATAAGGCCATCATACCTGAATAATTCACTTTCCATGCATGATTTTCTAAGAAATCCATTTTTGGGGTATTACAGTCTGCTGCACTATTATTTCTTGAGTGTTATAATTCTATACCACTTGGTGTGTTTATATTTCACTCTTAGATAGAGTCTAGAAAGGGCCAGGTAGCCTCTAAATCTCATCCTATTTCAAAGGCAGAATATCCGGTAAATGCCATCCCAGTCTATCTCTGGTTGGAGTTTTGCCGTGCTTTAGAGATATCCCCGAAACAGGATATTACAGTGGTATCAGAGCATAGTTATGGCTCAGCCTGTGGAGCTATTTATCCATGACAAATATGATGATCTCACATCATCATGATCATATACCCTTTGGAGATTATTTCCGAGAATGGCAGTCCAAGGGAGAAGACTTCAAAGCAGCTTTGCCCTTAAGAGATTACTGTCGGCTCAGGAAGGATGAAGGAGGAAGGAACAGTGGGATTTCTAGCATGCATAGTTTAGAGTTGCAGCGTACCACTGGAAGGTCACCTTTTCCCATGTATGAGGGATCCGTTGATCCCTGTGAGTCTAAGCCTAAGAAGAAGATGACTTTATTCTCATCTATTTTCAGATCCAGAAGAAATACATCCACCTTTGAGGAGGTCAAGAAGATTGAAGAAAAATAAGAGGAAGTACCATGCACTTCCTATTCTCATCAAGAGGAAGAGATCACACCACCTCTTGGGGAGGCTTATGATAATGCTGTCCCACTCATGGAGGAGCAGCCACATGCATCAACAGTTGGGGCAGCCAACACTTTTGAGGAAGGGACTCTTGCAGCCCTACAAGAAGTTCCAAATGCACATAAAGAGCAGCTTGGTTGCACTACGTTGTGCAACATGGAAACACTCAAGAAGGAATAAAACCATCATTCTCATGAGCGATTGTTGGATTTTACATCATATTGGAGGCATCCACAGGTAGTTGAGTGGATGTGGTTGATGAGCAAGGAACTAGGAGGCTACTTACAAATCTATGATACCGGGTAGTAGGTGGCTTGACTGCGTTGGTTACTCTTGAAAGAGTTTGGCCATCACTTGGCAAACACTATTCCTAAGAGTAGGGGAATGGAGAAAAGATGGTGGGATACTTACATCATTAAGCAGCATAGAGAATGGATGTATTATTTTGATGTGTTACTCATATCATTCATTATGTCTTCATCACATGAGTGGTATGATGGAAGTATGGGGAGGCAACAAAATGTCTTGTTGCTTTGCTTGTTTCTGGGAGAGTAAGGGCACATTTTCTCTCACACTTTGTATGATGTTGTAGGAAGAGCGGATGGCACTATCTCCTTAGTCTTTGATGATGGTTGGGAAGCACTTCCATATTGGGAAGTATTCCACATCTGTTGCAGCATTATTGGAGGAGTCTTCTAAAAGGGGCATGTCAAAGAACATAGCTTTGTATTGATAGGAGCTTATTTGCATGAGCTCACAGCGCTGTCACTTTGGATTAGAACCTTATGGACGAAGTGTGCCTAGCCGAGATATGGTGGATCTATAACCCATAGGTCCCAGTATCACTTCATATTTGTTGCACTTGATGAACAAAGAGGAGGTAATGATGATAGAGACATCGATGGCGTATTCTTCTTGACTTGGGTTTCCAAGCATAAGGAGGATTATCTTTTTGCAGCACATGGTTCATTCTTCTTCATAGCATGCCAAAACACTATGGAAGACTCATGTATGGACCCATGTACCATCTTACTTCCAGAATATGGTGAGAAGTTTGTACACATAGTCATTGATTTGCACACTCTTGCCATTTCTATGCAATGCATTGTTTCACAAGGGGGCAAAATTGTCACATTGCTCGATGAGTTGTATTGGGCCAATCTACATGATGGAGGCAACCATCTCTTTTGTGGCTTTGGGAAAATGTTTTATCATCACTTGTATGTTCATTTTATACACTCTAACATGTGTCATATGAAGACATGCATGATTAACCATGTAAGGAGAAACATTTTGCCTTGTACTTTCATCAAGCAACAACTTGTAAAACTACGTTGTACTTGTTTGGGAGGCTATTGGTACCTTCTTGCACCACATGAGACCTTCAGCATTCTCTCCATATTGCTGCTGATCATGTCTCCATTTTCTGATATAGATCTGATTTTTATGGGAGGCTTGATTATGAGAGAGACACATGAGCTGGATGTGTCCATGCGTGGGAAAATTTTTCACAATTTTTGCACTACATGTTCTAATGGGAGCATGGGAGGAGGTATGGCCACCACAACCAAATGTTTGTTCTCTTTTGAGGTGGGCCATAAGATTGATATTCATCCATTTTATAGCCATGGGCAAGTGCTTGATCATGTATTATTGTTGCTACATTCAGCCATTTACTATCCTTTAGTAGATGTGATGAATCATGGACATTGCTTGCCATGTAATTTTCTGAAGTTGCAGTGGATGAGACTGTGCTGTATCCTTGTGAGAAATTTTTTGCGTCATGTATCATCATGTAAAACCTTCAGCAAACCACTCATTAGGATTTTCCATGATGACCATGTCCTATTCTTCATGGATGGATTGTTTTGGGCCAGCTTGTTCTTCACTGTTGGAGGAGCCTTCTTTGGAGGATTGTTCTTCACTTTTCCATTGGAGGGCAATGATTTTGTAGCCCAGGATCAGCATACACTCTACACCTGTCATGAGTGGAGATGACAGCTTCGGGTAAGCTATGATGCTTTCCAAGTTCAGATTTTCAACCCACCTTCATTACCGGAGCTTGAGGTGGAAGTAGATTTTCAGGGGTTTCCTTGTTGGGAGGTGGCTCATTTTGTTTGGATGATTTCTTGGGGATGGAGGATCCACATGAGGAATATGTTCCTCATTATATTCCAGACTCCATGCCTTGAGTGGACAGAGGTGATGAGTTGGTACATAGTTGATGGGATAGTTTACACCATGACAGATACATCACTGTAGGAGTCATGGTCTTCACCTCTTAGAGCAACAGTCATAGCCACAAGTAGTGTGCAGTCTGAGCCATGGGACTTGGGCTATTATTGGACGTGCTGGCCATGGGATCCGGAAGGATTTTCAGTTGGATGGTACTATGAGAGATCAGTTTGGGATCCTGACATTGAGAGGTCCCTTCATATTAGGGTGATGTAGAGGATAGGGAAGATTCAGTGGCGCATCTGGGACCCAGGCACATTTTGCAGAAAGGAGATTTGTTCAGGCAGTTTCTTGAGGGAAAGAAAATTTTTTCCAGGGGGGACTATAATATTCCTAATTAGCGATAGCTAATTGGAATATTCTATTTTTTTTAGTTGCCATCTATAGTTTGTAAATAAATAAAAAGTGAGTGAAGAGGGTCTAACTCAATTAAGTGAAATAAGACATCCACCTTGTAGCATAGCGTTGTGAGTTAAGTGGGAGTCAAGGGGGGGCCCAACACCATGTGGAGGAGGGGGCCTATGTATACTCTAGAAGCTTCTACAAGCTTCTGCGCAGATAAGGATGAGGATGTGAAGGAGAGAGAGAGGCCACATTAGGTTTTGGAGGGAAACCAACATTATAAAAGATGGAGGAGCCTCCTCATTTCATTCATGCTTGAGTTATTTATTGTTGAGTGAGACATTTGTCTTCTTTCGCACGCTGGTTGTTTAGCCTGTCTACAGCACTGTTTAGTGCAACCGAGTGTCTCCGTGTGGAGATCTCACCCTTAGCCCCAGGGGACTTCGAGTGCCTGCTTGGGCAAGGTTAGTTTTTCAGCATCATCCTCCAAGACAATGTTATTGCTGTAGCAGCATAATACTGTGTTGTAGGGTGTTGCCATGGAGATTCCACAACACCACTTCCTTCTCTTGTTTTTCAGAGGGAGAGTCTTTCTTTCCTTTGGAGGATCAGATTGGAAGAAATTGTAGCTGATTTTTAGATCTTGGCACTTGGAGAAAGTATTCTATTCCACTCACTGCATATTCCCTCTTGGTTACTACGTTATTTTCATGGTGTAGCTGCTGTGAGGGTTTGTAGATTGAATTGTGGGTGGGATCTAAAGTGTAACGATCAACCTTCCACTTAATAGATCCATTGGAGGAGGTATACTTCATTTTTTTCATCATATTTAGCCTTCTCTATTGAGTTCCATATTTGAGTTGCAGTAGCTTCCCAGCAACTCCGACATTTTTTCCATTTTCTGTATTTCAGCCAATCCCTTGGAGGATTGAGGTATTTTTGCTTATAAGGGTTAGAGCTTCACTCCCATATTGTATTTGGGCCATATATTTCCATATCAATGTGTTGAAATCATTTTTCAGCAGTATTCTACGACAGATTGCATCCTCATAGCCTAGGTTTATAGCAGTGTTCTTTCATTGCCATATTGAGGCTTGCATTGCTTTCTTGAGAGGTTGTTTCCTCAAAAATTGTACACTCTCTTGCTGCTATAAATTATTCTTGGCTATATATTCATATTCTTGTCTCACATCTCCTGGAGAAAAATCTGAAGGGTTTTTGGGTCATTCTTTGATCTTGCGGCACCTAAATCTTGAGGGGTTCTCTATTTAAAACTGTTGTTTAACCTTGCTCAATGCCTCTGCCATGTTCCTAAACCCATTATCTGATTTTTCGTAGTTTTTTACATCTTATTAGTTCAGAAAATATGCTTCCCTTTCTTCATTGAATTTCTGCATACTCAAAGTCATGGGAAATCAGGGTTTTTATTGACTAGTTGGGAAGGAGGAACTGTTTAAGATAGAAAAACGTCTTTTATTGAGCTGAAATTATACATGGAAGTCCCCATTAACCTAATTTAACATATTCCAGAACTTTGAGCCATAATTTTACGCATATTTTCTTATACACTCATTTTAGGGCCAAAATCCTCACTTTTCCCCACCTTTTTTCCCATAAAAGCTGAGTAAAGTTTTCTTATGTTATTTATTTTGGTTGGTGAGAATTATAAGACATATTATATGGTATATAAAGCCATCATACCTGAATAATTCGTTTTCCAGGCATGATTTACTGAGAAATCCATTTTTGGGGTATTACAGTCTACTGCACTATTATTTCTTGAGTTTTCTAATTATATACCAATTGGTTTTTTTATATTTTAATCTTATAGAGATACTAGAAAGGGCTAGGTAGCCTCTGGATCTCTTCCTCTTTCAGAGGCGAAATATCCGGTAAATGCCCTCCCAGTCTATCTTTGGTTGGAGTTTTACCATGCTTTAGAGATATCCTTGAAATAGGATATTACAATTTTGGAATATTTGGACACTTTAATAAATTTCCACGATGTATTCTTCCATGCCTATACACAATAGTATAATAAAATTAATACTAGTCATAATAGGATCTTAATTTAAAACTTGATATTATCTAAGAACTTCCTCTTGCTAAGTAAATTTCTACTGAAGTGTTAAATTAGTCTTATGCAAAATGCAGAGGAAAAAAACTTGACTCATTACAGTCCCTACTGCCACACTTCACATACACCCTTTGTCCCATACACCCATTCTACACACAAAAAAAAAAAAAATTTTAGCACCACCCTGCCTTAGGAAGAATGCAGGGCAAGAAAAATTGACTCAATATAGTCCTTGCTCTTGCACTTACTATATACTCTTTCTCTTGCACTTTTTTCACAACCTTTCTCTTCCACTTGAATTTGAAACTTGCATAAATAGATAAATGGGAAACTACATGTCAAAATGGCATTCATTTTCCATGACGTGGGTAAGCTCTCATTATATGAAAATACATCAATGATATGTTCATTGTATGCAAAATAAACTCATTGTAGAATTGATATGTAATATTTCTCAGTGTTTCCTTCATGTAAATTTTGAATCTCCGTACAATATATCAATCTGCATAAGGAATATTGTAATTTTTTGGGCTTAGTACTCAGTATATGCCTAATATGAGTTTATGAACACCACAAAATGAATGAATTTTCACTTCCGCATACATTCCCCTCTTCACAAAAAAAATGATATATAATATTGTGACACAAAAGTGTAGATTTCACAATATTTTCTTCATATGAATCTTGACACTCAATAAAATTTTAACAAATATGTGTCTGAGCTTTCCATTGTGTAGAGAGTTTTGTGTGGAGAGCTTTCATTGTGAATAGAGATTTCAGTGTGTGGAGAGTTTTTTGTGGAGAGATTTCATTGTGAAAAGAATTTTTTCACCCCTGGTCACCACCAAGTTTTTGCCTCAAATACATGGGTAATATTTTTTACATTGAGTATTATAAATCAAAAACAACCAAGGTACCAACCGAGGTAGCCTTAGCCTCCAACGACAAGTTCATGCTCCCTTAGCCTATGCTTATGTGGTGCAACCCTTCTCTACACCAAACAATCACTTAATGGTACAACCTGCTTCTAGGGTGCCTTACTGCTAGTAATGGATGGTCGCAACATCTAGCTCCAGGAGCTCTCCATTTATCTGGCCCTTCCTGAAACCCTTCTAGGCCAAAATAAATAACACCCAGTCAAGTATAGATCCCACACTTAGGACTCTCTGACTAGTTACCAAACAAACTTACACCATAACTCCATAGCTACCAGAGCAATAAACTAGAGCCACTAGGGCTCTCACCATGATGAATCCTCTATGACATGATTAATTTCATAACCATGACTCTGTCACTTATAAATTCCAATCTTAGGACTCACTTTCTACCAACCACAAATAAATCCATAGTTAAATAACTGACTCCACTACCTTTCCAGGAAATAATTTATATATTATTGGTTTTGTCTCAGTTTGTGGCACCCTTTAAAGCCACATGGGCCTTAATCATTTTCATCAGAAAACATCACATCATAAATTTTTCCCTCTTTCTATATATATGAGCACCCACTATACTCTTTTCCATGGATTTGTTTTGCAACCAGCCATTTTATTTTACTAATATATGTACAAAGCTTACATAACTTTTACAATTATAGGCTCTTTAACCTTGTAGCCTATAAATAACTATCCCCATGAATGTTTCCCCCAAAGATATATTTAAACATATATACATGGACATGAAAGTCGCAAAATATATCTCAACTCACCAAGCTATTAATTGCATGTATCCCACTCACTAGCCTAAATATCATTTGTACATATGTTTACATCAATTTGGAGAGGAAAGGATACTATATGTTATGTCACCAAAATGTCATTTTTTTCCAACCTTTTCTTTGAATTTTAACCATTTTTTGTTGTTCCATAACCTTCTTTTACTCCATTTTTATGCTTATATGTGGAAGTAAACCCAATTCTTTCCAATACACTTATTTCAGTAATTTTAAGTGAATATATGATTAAATAGTAGATTTCTTTTCCACTTATATTTGAAATTTGGGTGAGTTTTGTGATGGTTATAGACACATTTGAATACCCTAATGATATATTTTTTTACCACATGTGTTGAACTTCGAATTTCATCTTCAACCTTTGAAAATTTGATGAAAATTTTGGATGATCAGTCAAGTATCTTTGATGGAGAAGAATCATGGAATATTTCTTATCAAACATTTTAGAGATATTTGTGGAAAGGTATTTGGAGATATTACCTACTATTTATTAGGAATTGGTTGCAACCATATGATAAATGTTTTGATCTAGGAGAGGTTTGTGTATTTGAATTTATTTTTCATCATCTTAGTTTTTTTTTGTATAAATACAAGTGCATTCTCTATTTCAAAGGGAATGAAAATTGGATAATATGTCGATATTATGATGGAATACATAAAAATAATTACATTTTTCACATGGTTCATATATATTATTTCTTGTGAAGGATTGGATATATGGTTTGAGAATAATAGTTTCATTTTCATAAGCAAAAAGGATCTAATACTCCACAAGGAATTCTTTTTTCATTCATTTTACTTTAAAATTTGATTTCATTATTTAAATTCTACATTGATTTGTTTTTCTTACAATTTATTTCATAGCCTACAATTTAATTTAGGTAGTATGGTTTTTTTATGGAAATAATGCTTCATTTCATGTGTTTATTTATTTCTAAAGTGTTTTCTTAGTTGATGCTAGTGGATAATATATGTGAAATTATTGTTGTTACCTTTATATAGCTACAAAGGCTATATAATTTCAGTTTCTTGGATTAAAACTATAATTGAGTGCGCAGAATTTCAGAGGACACAACATTTCACTTCTTTAGATTAATTTTGCTAAGTGATTGGAAATTGGACTTACGCCACAAGAGTAGGTTATCTGTTACAATAAAATCTCCTTTAATTTCAATTAGTAAATTAGTTCCTACACATATTGTGATTATGCTTCATAATAATTGTTACATAGTATTTTGTCACTGTCCCTACAATCCCCATCCTAAACATTGGAGGACCATTTCAGTGACTTTTGTGTATTTTCATACCTTTCTATAAGCCTCATTTCATCCCTTGGCATGTTAAGAACATCTCCTCTGTTAATCATTCCTCAAGCATACATTAAAAAACTTGTGATTTTGGGTTGCCACTGGTAGGCAGTTATGGCCTCGTGCCCATGGGGAAATTAAAACTGAGATCAGTGCCCATTGGCGCTATGTCTTAGTGGGGTAATCACGTCGAGCTGTTTTTTGAAAGTTTTTTCAAATAGAAAATAAGTTTCTATGTCTAACTACTTCGTGAGTGAATTCATCATGGTTTGTTTGACTGAATAATTTCGAAGTCCTCTCTTTGGCTTCTTGTTTCCTATAATTGTGTAACTCCGCAAAGGGATAAGAAATCTCTTCCACCTTATGAGGGATCCCAAACCACCTCCTCCTCTCCTATAAATACTTCCTTCTCACATTGTTTTAGCTAGCTGAACAATCCTTATTATAGCTGGCATGTAGAAGAAGGAAGAGAATAACCCCTTTTAGAGAGAGAGTTAAGTATTTTTTCCTCATCTAGTCCGATCCCCAATGAATGCTTGAGACATCCCCGACTAAAACCATCGAAGGAGGCAACAAAGTTAATGCGTTAAGGTTATAAACTTCTTTTCTCTATCATTAATACATGACTGGTTTTTGGTTCCAATTTTGTGTTTAATAATATGTAAAATGTTTGATATTCCTTGACCAATCGAATAACTATAAATGAAAGTATGTTTTGGTATGCTATCACCGTTCACTTGATCTTTGTCTAGGTACACTAACATTATCACTGAAGGACCACGATGTGTGAAAACAAAGATCAAAGGATCACTGCTACAAGATACGACAAGAGCGTTGGTCCAAGGTAGGTCATCTATCCCAACTCGCTTTTCATTTATAAGCTAGGATTCTGAAAGTCCAGAATGTTCCCTTGTTGCTAGACCCACCCTAGGGCTAGAGTGATTGCCTCTGTTTGCAGAAGGGATTTTCCTTCTCGACAATAATATGAAACTTTGTTGACAGATTAAATTTAATAATTTAAGACAATTAGATTACTTGGCACATACCTCATGTGAAGTCTTGTCACCCAATGATGATGAGGATGATTTATTTACAAAATAAAACACTATGACCACTACTTCTACTGATATTTACGATCCTAAATAGAGACCATTGAGAATTATTGATCTGTAAATTGTCATGGATATTCCACTAAATAGTTCGTCATAATAGATTTGATAAAATTATATTCAAAATACCAAATTCTACACTATTACAATTTTATTTCTTTTTAGATTTATGGATTTGTATATTTATGTTAATAGTATATGTATGAAAATTTAAATTATTCATACATCATAAAGAAATTTAAGAAAATTTCACACACACATTTGACACAAGAGATGACCTGGGAAACCCTTTTGAGAGAAAAACCTAGCTATATGTTGAGGTCGCTCGACTATCATTCTCTAAATGGAAATATGGATACGAGTGCAAAGAAGTATGACATGTGGATCGTGGGATAATATATTGCAAAAATCCTCTATGTGTGTTCTATCTCTTATCCCTCTTGGCTTTTTTTATTAACTATGGAACAAATGCACTCAAAATAATTGAAGCCCTTTTTCTCCTAGTGGTCCCAATATAACAGAAACCTATAACCTGCTAGAGGTTAGGTTTCACTACCTCAAATCTTAACCATAATTTAAATGGAGATTCTTACAGAGTATTATCCATCATAATAATATGGATAAACCCTTTTCCCTAAATAATGGGGGCTGACATGGCATCCTCTTGAATTATGGTGGTGAAATCAAGAAGGTTAATTTATAAGTGGCATACCTCTCTCATATAGAGTTCAATTGATGTGACCCTTCCACCGTTAGAAAGGTATTTGTGTGTAGAATAGGCTGAGATGATTTAGTGCTAAAGTGGAAAAATTTTACCCACAAAAAACGCCATTTGATGCCTCAAAATTCTCCAAGAAGAATTCAGACGATGTTTTGTGAAATTGCGCCTCGTCGCTAAAAATGGTCCTATGAGCTAATTCCTCCAGTTTTTCGATTTTGAAATTATTGATATGGATGAGAAAAAATACAATTATCCAATATAAATCAATGCTCCTTGTTTTCTGCATCAATATCATGTTCATCTTTCCTGGAACTCAATTTTTCTTAGGTGTGTGTGGAGTAGTATTCTAATGTATTATACTGCACTTCTTATTAAATTATTTGAAGCACCATTTTATGTCCTTAGCACATTAATTTTATTCTTTGTGTAATTTTCCACTAGAGATTTAAACTCTTATAAATTTCCAAAGAATTCATAGTTCTTTCGAAGGAAATAAACCCATGCATTCCTCAAAAGGTCATCTATAAATAAGAGATAAAACAAAAATTTACCTTGTGGTGGAACCGACATATGTCCAAGAACATCATTGTCTACCAACTATAATATTCCCATTGACCTCATAGAAACAGAGGATAATCTTACCCAATTGTACTTCTCATCTAAATATTTTTTGCAAAAATAAAAATGTAAAGAGAAATTAGATATAACATGTATCGTAAAATTATTTTTTATTAATGTAATAAAATTCCATTCTCTCAGATATCTCATAATATTTATTCCACTATAGTGTTTTATATAGAAGGTGCAATATTTTCCTTCTTCTACTCCACTTTGAGGAACACTAGGACTAGTAACAGTTCTTCCCAATAACTTATATAGAGTTCCAATCCAACATCCCCTCAATAATACAATTTCTTCTCAAAACATCCTCTAGTGATCCTTTTCAAAAAAAGTTTTCACACCGACATCACTCATATTGATTACAAAAATCAAGAATTTCACTAATATTTGGATGTAAAAAAACACCAAGGAGTGTTCAAATCCTTCCATCCATGAGCTCCAACTTAAATTTTCTTTGTCCAACAATTTTTGTGGTCAAGTCATCTCCTAGAAAAACATCACCACCATCGAGTCCTTTATACTTGAAAAAAACTATTGGTAAGGAGCCATATTAAGAGGAGCACTTTTTAGACCAACCATGCCTCGCGATAAACATGTGTACTTGAATAATATAGGTGGCCACCCCCTCATTCATCTAAGGAGTTTTTTTCTTCTGCAAAAGAAATATCTTCATATCCCTTCCATTTCTCAATAATTTTAGATATATAGTATTTATTTTAATTTCCTTCTTTTCCACATGTCCAACATGCATTTATGAACATTCTTTGAGATTTAGAGCCTCCTCTAGATTTATATTTCCCACTCGAGGACTTATTTTTATTTCTATCTTGGGAGAATCTTCTTGCAGACAAGGCATCACCATTTCTAGATTTCCATGTTTTTCCAACTCATCTCATCTAATAATAATGATGATAGTATTTCATTGAACTCTAAAGTATTTTCATTACTACTTATGAAGAAAACAAAACTATCGCTCGCAATTAGCATATAACATAAAAAACTAATTTTCTTATCATCATATGAAATATTAATATCAATAGATAATAGTTGAATTACAATAATATTGGAGGAATTTAGATGCTTTGTGACTATGTTCCCATCTCTCATGCTCATGTTATATAATTACTTCCATATGAAGATTTTTTTCACCAAGGAAACAAATTGATGTAAATTCCTTAGCTTTTCGAATAAATACTTTCTTGTAGCTTCCCTTGAAACACTCAGTAACAATGAATCTAAGAGACAAAATCATATTTTTTTTCTTTTCCTTACGGTAAAAATTGCTCGAATATTCTATTGACATCCTTTTTGCTGAAGTACTAAGACCCACAATGATCCATTGTCATTTATCCACTAAAAAAATACCCAATTATTTTCTTCCGTAGGTCAAAACTATGCCCATTGAACTTTTCGATCTCTATCTTTGAATAATTCACCATTTCCTTTTCTCCACAAGAATCACTTTCATATATCTCCCACTATAACATGGTCTACAACTAGCCCAAGTAAAACCCTTTAGCCACAAAGTAATAATCTTGAAGCCAAAACTTCTCTAATAACAAGGTGTAGGATTTAACCTTGTAAAATTAATTATTGCAAACATATTCTTAATTAAAATAGAAAATATGTAATAAAAAACACACACATTAACACTAACATTTTATCTTAGAAACCGAAAACTGAAAAAGGAAACAAATGTGAAGTTGGGTTACACTTTTTGCCCTTTTTTGAGGAAAAAAATTCATTTTTTTTAGTTCTTCAACTTTCTGCAAGCTAAAACATTTTTTCTGTTTAGAATTTCATTTTGCGATAAAAATAAAAGTTGTTATAAATTTTGTTAGCTTTGTATTACTTATTTTTTTGGAATTTTTTTATACAAATTTGATATTTCAACTTAGAATTTCTTTAAGTGTGTGTTTTTTAGCAATCAACGGATTCATAAGAAGTCATGTTAATATGCAATGTTGTATTCTTTAAAAATTTGTGTTTTTGAGAAACAAAATGTGTTACAACAATCTAGACAGAGTCTACTTCAGTTTTATCATATTTAAGAAGCCAATGGATGCATATCATAATTACTAGAATTTTTTTAACTGGTCCAATATGAAAAATTTCATATTTTGAATATGTTTCGCGACGCAAGAAATTTATTAACATATAAGTTATAAACTAAAAATATAAAAGCTACCCATTAGAGACAATACACCAGTGTAATCTACCATAATTTTTTCAATTTTTTTTACAATGTATTTTGGAAGATACATAATTTTGATTTCATTGAATCATAATGACCTTCAGAAATTGTTTGCATCCTTTTTATTACAAAATTAATTAAAATTGGTAAATATTTATGAAATTCCATGAAAGTTATATTTCCTGAAAGTAGATTCAATTCTAAAAATGTGTGTCTTGGTTTCGACAGTTAATTCAAATTTTTTCATGGAGTTTAATCAGTCCAAAATTGTAGAAATGTATTTAGGGCTTTTCTCTGCATAATTGGTGCTGCGTTAACTATTTTTTGCTCCAACGACTCATTAATTCAAACAAAAAAGTAGTTCGGCTGAACTATTTCTTAAAATTTCGGGCGAACTTTTAATTAACTTTTCGTTGGCCGAAAATTACTGTCGTGTCCCTCCAAAAAAACATTTCGCGGCAATAAAAATTGCCGCGAAACCATTCATTATTTTTTCATATTTTCACACGTATCATCTAATTTTACAAAAGTCTTGATTTGATTTTGCAAAGAATTGTTTTGGGTTTAAGGACTTTTCTTAGAGGTACATTCAAAGGACTTTTATTTGAGACACATTGTTTTCGTACATTTGATCTAATTTTGCAAGGAATTTTTTTGGGTTTAAAATTTTTTCTTGGAGGTACATTCAAAAAACATTTTTAAAGAATTTTCTTAGAGGTACATTCAAAAGACATTTATTGGAGGTATGTGATACAATTTTTTGGGCTTCATATTTTTTTTTAAAGTATGGATTTGGGCTTAATTTCAAAAGGATATTTTTTGGTTTTGGGTTGAAGTAAATATTTTATAATGATTTTTTAAAATGAGTTTTTGTGTAGCTTTTTAAATGAAATTTTTTTGTAGGACTTGGAAGGAAATATTTTGAACTTTGTTTCATTTTTATAAGACATTTTTTTATTGAATTTTTTAAAGTAAGTGTTTTGGATTGGAGTATGTATTTTTTGCAAATTTTTTAAAATGAGTTTTTTTTTTTTTTTTAATTAAATACTTTGTGATGTTTTTTTTTTTTTTTTTAATTAAATACTTTGTGATGTTTTTTTTAATTGAGCTTTGTTTAAATTTTTGAAGGAAATTTTTTGATCTTCATACTCTATTATCATGGGAAATCGAAGAAATCATACGAGAAAATATGATAAAAAAAGAGACCCTGAGGAACGTAGAGAAGAGACGAGACAATCTCGCAAAAGAAAGAAGCACTCTCAAATATTGAAGGGGAAAATCAACCTCAACTAGAAGTTGAAACAGGTATTTAAATGTAAATATTATGATTTTTATATATTTAAAATTTTCTTGGTGTAAAATGTGAAGCTTAATTTTTATTTGATAAACTAATTTGAAAAATATTTTGTAATGTAAACAGAGAGAGATATTCCTCAAAACATTGATGATGAGATACAAAATTTTGAAAGAGAAAGTGAAAGAGATATTGAACCAATGATTGAAGATGGTGAAAATGTTGAAAGAAATTCAAGTGAAGAAATTGAATCACAAGGTATGTACATATATGTGTGTGTGTGTGTTGAACACATGCACATATTATTGAAATTATACATATATTTAGTTATTTATTTATTTATTGAATATGTAAACTTATTATGTACTACTCGAATATGTACACATGAAATCAATGTTAATGAGGAGATGTTAGAAAATTTTGACACTCACACATATGAAGATAAAAAAGCTGACCATTATATACAATATCATGTTAACCATATTTTTGAGAAGTATTTTAGAAAGTAAAATGTGAGAGTTCAAGCCCAAATTTTGAAAGGTCTCCTATCATTAAGAAAATTAAAAGAAGCTACGACCTTATTGGATATTCGAAAATCAACCAAAGATTAAAAAATGAAGGAAAACGTGATACAAAATATAAATGATGTTATAACTTCAATTAGAATATCTAGATAGAAAAATGTTTCAGTTGTACGTAATGCAATACATATGGCAGTGGTTTCATCAAGTACTAAAGAGAATTGCTTCGGTAAATCTATGGCACGAGCATTAGGAACCTCGGGAAAAACGTTTCGCAAACATCGGAAATTTTGGTTGCAAATAGATATAAATGATGAAATTGCTTGTTGGAGAGCTATTCGTAGGCAACCATATAAAGATAGACTTGGAGAAAATGTTAAAAAATAATATATGAATATTGGAAGAACAATTCGGGTGTTTCGCCAACTAGAAGGCATGTGATGCAAAGAAGAATAGCATGAAATTGGTACAATAAACATGAAAAACATTTCTTGGAAACCACTCAGATAGAGTTGTTTAACAAGTTAAAAGAAGAGAATCGTGAAATTCATGTTTCAATCAGTGCTTTTGTTCAACAAACACCATGGTATGTAAAACCTATCACCGTACGGGACACTTGTTGTTGCCATTATCATGTGGAATTTGAGTTATATTATGACACATTCCTTGATTTCGGTAGAACATTTTGGAAGTATTCACCTCCTCCTTCCACTATCTATGATTTCATATCTCAAATTCTATGTGAAAGAGAGAGCAATGAACTATTTTACAAAAAGAAATGTGTTGGTGGTAAGAAATGTGTTGGTGGTAGAAAATGTGATGATTGTGGAAATTTGAATAAATTTGAAAATAAATATTGTACTGATATAAATGATCAATCATTTTCCAACATGAATGTGAAATGGAAGAGTTATAAATATATCCATACATTGATTCAAGGTGAAAATAGTGTTAAAATAATTGAATTACGAGAAGAAGAAATTTTTGTGATAGACATTTTGAGAAAGTTTGAGACAAAAATTTACGAATACACCAAGCATTCCCATAGAGCTCGATGACAAGACTTGCAATTAAAAAAATCCTGTGAAGATTTTCCACCAGGGACCATTTTGTCTGTAATTGATTTTGCAGAAAACTACACATTTGTTTCACAAAAAGAAATTCAGAGTGAATAGTATCATTCTAATCAAGTCTCCCTGCTTGTCCATATTCTATATAGACATGTTGAACAAAACGTCGATCATATAGAAAGCACTAGTGAAAATCAACATATTATTAAAGAATATCACTTTTATATCAGTGACGATCGTACACATGATACATATTTTGTACAACATTGTTTTGGAAAAATTTATGATTCCTTGAAAATTCATGGAATAAAATTCAATTAACATTGTATATGGTCAGATGGATGCGCAGGACAATTGAAATATGCACGATGATTCTTTTAGTTGTGTTTTCCTCATAAGAAAACCTGCATTAAACATTGTTGGAATTTCTTTGAGACTAGCCATGTAAAAGGAGAACATGACGGTGCAGGGGCATGCATAAAATGAGCACTTCAAAGATATCAAATGAACCCCTCTACAATCCAACTTGTGGATGTGAAAGAAGTTGTTCAATGGTGCATCGCTACTCTAAGCCATGAGACTAACCGATCAAGGGAAGTGTAAAGGTACATTCAATTTAAATTTTATTGGATATCTAATTTTAAACAGTGTACATTTATCACAATGATTATCTTTGATTATATTTTGATATCATATTTACATTCTTCTTTAAATTTTCCATATAAAGGTTTTTTTGGCATATTGGGATCGAAGACGTAGATAGATCAATTGGAAATGACGTTGAAACAATAAAAGGGACTCGAAAATTGCATTCAATTAAAACAAAGTCGTCTAGAAATGTGTTTGCATTGGATAAAAGAAAATATTCTTGTTTTTGTGATGTTTGCATAGACAACACAAAATCCAATGACGTTTGTGAAAACAAAATGTATGTGAAAGATTGGAAACATACAGAGCTAAATACAAAGGGCAAAATGTCTGTTGCAATGTTTGAAGAAATGCAATCAGAGGAAACTATAATATCATCCGATGGTGATAGAGTTTCTGATCTTGTTAGAGAAGGTAACATTTGAATTACTTTCTAATGATTTAAAGATCTAGAAATAAATTTAAATATGCATAATTAAATGTTAAATTTCTATTTTATTGTGCAGGAGATGTTTTTGCTATAATTGCACCTATTGACAACGATGAAAATGTGAAGTATTATTTGATGCGTTGCACTGAACGAAAAATGAAATTATTAGAAAACTATAATGATCACGGATTTCAATATGAAAGAGGATCTATTATACTGAAAGGTTATTTTTTCAGACAAACTAATCAAAGTGGGGATTTTGTTTACTTTGAAGACTATGAACCTAATTTCATAAGTTTTCAATATAGTCACTTGGTGTGTGCAACACGCATAAAGTTGATAGAGGTTCAATCAAAGAAAAAAACGAAAATTAAGAAATGGAAAATGTCAAAATCCGATCATGAACGGATTATTGAAGATGGCATTCCATTGGAATTTTTTTGATTGAACTGCCCAACAATTTATTCTCTTTGGATTATATGTTCTAGAACTTCCAATACTCAATTAAAAATTGAGCTTCCTTGGTATTTTATCTGTGGAAGTATTTTCACATGTACAAATTGTTTTGGTACATGCACACTCTAGTATCAATTGAAACTATCTTTTCTATACACGCATTGATGAAAAATGTTGCATGTATTGGATATATATATATATATGTTTTAGAATGCGATTAACTATTCAAGTAGTTTTACTATGTGCCTTGATGAAAAATGTTTCACGTACTCAATATATATGTTCTAGAATGCAATTAACTGAAAGTAGTTTTTCTATGTGTGTTGATGAAAAATGTTGCATGTACTGGATATATACACGAACTCAATGCACGCCCAGTTTTTCTTGTGGGATTTTTTGGTAAAAGGTATCCACAGTGTAAATAAATAATCCACAGTATAATTTTGTGCAAATATTCCTTTCAGACGAGATTTGGAGCACTTCTTCGACTTTTGGTGGGATTTGACCCACATCTCTATTCCCGATTGAAAATCTAGTACAAAATTTGTCTGTCCAATGGTCGAATATGTTCTATGTGCATTGATGAAAAATTTTGTGCACGTATTGGAGATATATATATATATATATATATATATATATATATGTTCTAGAATGCAATTAAAACTGAATGGACCATCAATTTACCAATTTATAAATCAACAAGGCTACCTAGTTGAGTGCATTAATGACATTGACCCCAATTCAACAAACATATATCTACTTCTTATATTTCCAATCAAAATTAAAGGGATTTATATGGGAAAGAGGCAGAACATATAGCCCATGAACTACTTTAGTTCATAGGTCAATGAAGGTATCATCATGTGGGAAAATGTTTCAAGAACACTTGATTGTACTTAAAAGTAATCTTAAGATTGTTTTTTATCTTTACATACTACATACTATTGTTTGAGTGAAAAAAAAAAATTAAAAACTTACCAAATGTACTTCAACCATCCAAAACTTGAATTTTAAAAACTTTTTGATTATATCAAAACAAATTACTTCACATGTCATGCCAATTTTAGTTCAACTATCCAATAAAAACATTAAACATTTAACATTATATCACATGCCAAATGTAGATTGAAACCATCCAAAACTTAAGTTTTAAATTTTTTTTGATTATATATTGTGCAACATTACTTCACATGCCCTGCCAATTATAGTTCAACTATCCAATAGAAATATTTAAAACATTATACTACATGTGCCAAATGTAGATTGAAACCATCCAAAACTTAAGTTTTAAAAACTTTTTGATTATATATCGTGCAACATTAAAACATTAAATATCACATGTGAAATGTACATTGAAACCATCCAAAACTTGATTTTTAAAAACTTTTTGATTATATCATACATAACACTACTTCACATGCCATGCCAATTATAGTTCAACTATCCAATAAAAACATTTAACATTATATCACATGCCAAATGTAGATTGAAACCATCCAAAACTTAACTTTTAATTTAACAAAAAATTATATATCACAACATTACTTCACATGCCAAATGTACTTCAAGCATCCAAAACTTGTTTAAAAAAAAAAAATTATAACACATCATTACATAACATGCCAAATGTAGTTCAGAAGAAAAACATTAATTTATAGATGACAACATTACTAGTATTTCAACTATCCAAAACTTAAATTTTTAAAAACTAAACAAATTATATAACAACATTAATTCACATTCACATGCCAAAAGTACTAAAACCATCCATAACATAACTTTTTGGAACAAAAAAAATTATGTTAACACTATAATAAAATATGTCAAAAAATTGTAGATCTCACAAGTATCAAGTATATATATATGAATGTGCATCTATATAATATATAAAAAAAGTAAATTTAAGACTAGAAATCTAGAAATCAAATCTACAAATCATGTACATCAAATACAAACGGATGTAGTGTCTTTCCTATCAGAGTCTCAATCTACGTGCTATCTTGCGAAGCATGGGGAACCTGTACCAAATGCACATACAAACATTAAAATTTGATGTTTTAAATATGAGTGAGAATATATAGAACTTAATGTAAAAAACAAAATATAAAAAAAAAATCATGCAATACCTCATGAGGTTCCCTCTCCATTTGTTCACCTACTACAAGTTCCCCAATTGAAGCATCTCCAATAGTAAACTGTACAATATACATGTACAGTTATATATATATATATTAAAAAATTTCAGATGAAAATGCACATGTGTACATATATAAACTTGTTTTCAATAATATTAAAAAAAAAAAGTTAGAAAACTTGTTCAAATGGATGAAATGGTGTGGATATTCCTATCTCCATTGCTATAGTCTGTGGATGAAAGAAATATTCTCTAGAATTCGAAAATTCAAAATTTTAAAATTCTAAAATAACTCAAGATCAATATCTCAATTTATAATAAAACTTAAATAAACTTCAATTTATAAATTATAACTTTAAAAAAACATATATATATTTAAAAGTGAAAAATTGAATACTTCTGTAGGTGAATTTGCGAAATCTCCTAAGAGAGGCTCCAAAAGAAAATCTCCAAAAACCTAAAATTGAAAAAATTTAAAATAACTCAAGATATAGATATATATATTTCAATTTGAAATGGAAATTTTTGAGGTGGAATATATATATAACTTAAACATAAATTTGAAAAGTGGAAAATTATCCATACTCATTGTGGATGTGGCACATCTCCTAAGGAAGTAGAAGGTACATCTCCCAAGGAAGAAGAAGGCACCGCCATCCAAAAAACATCAGATGGAATCAGAATCTGTTAAAACATTTTATTATTATATATGTACATTTATATATGTGCACAATTATTTATTTTAAAAATATCACTGAAAAAGCACTAACATTTGTCAACATATCTTGATGGTGAGACCCATCTTCATTGTTTGAACCAGAGGCCCCGAACGTGATATTAACATTTTCGTCATTGATTATGCGTGACAATTGCAAATGGTGTTTTAACATATAATGATACATTTTTCTTATATTAATGTACATACAAATAAATGTATACATGTACATACACATGTATTTATTACAAATTGTACACATGCGTCTGTTAAAATAATTGAACCCTAAGGTCGTTAACATATACTATTTCAGTGCCATCTTCCTCATGAGGAATTAGGTCTTGCCAACCATTGTGGCAATTCTTTTCATATATTCAGAGATATTCAACATTCGTGTTGCCAATCTCTTCATCTGTACAATACAAAAAATTGGCATGTGCATCCTCATGTGCTCTTTTTTCATTTAGACAAACATCGACTCCACCTAATGTGTTGTGAACGTTGTCGAAGATGACATCCCTTGCTTCTCTACTTATTTGATAAGTCACATCCATCTCTGACCTCAAAGTTTCGACCCAAAAAGGTCAACTAACCAATCGTGGCTCAGGGTGAGGCAACTCCACATCTCACCTAGCGCCCCTACGGTCACACTATTGGCCTTTCCCTAGAACAAAAAATTCTGACAGAAGGTCATTGTAAATGGGTCTCATTTTGGAAAAAAATTCTACATAAAAAAATTTTAAAAAATAAATAGGAACCTTGATGTTCCAGGGGAGCCTTCCATAGGCCACAAGGTGCCTATCTTTCAAATAGTGAGTTATATCGGGGTACTTTAAATATTGCACCTTTAGCATTTTTTGTTTTGGCCCTTCCTTGAAATTAAGCATTGACTTCGCCATTTCTTTTGTAAATCTTTGTTTTACATCCTCCCATTTATCAGGACCCATTACTATTTCCTTTCTCTTTCTCATGACTTCTACAAATGTATCAATCATTGGCTCAAGATTTTTGTATAGATTTACTAGTTTGCCCAATGAATAGGTAACTATTTCGAGGCTTTGTCGACTCTCAACAGGTAGAGTCAAAGCCATGATATCTCTTTTCAATTTTGCATGAAGTTGTTGACACCTTTTTAAGGTACATTGTGCCATGTTTCTTTCCCATGGTATATCAGAAATGTCAGCCGGATAAGTTGTGGTGGGTAGACAACCTTCTTCTTGAATGTAGCGCTCTTCCTTGTGTCTATTTTGACCAATATTTGAAACATTTTCAGCCTCTGCATCAATATATATATAATTTTGTATATTATAAAAATCACATGTAAAAAAATTTGTAAAAATTCAATGAAAAAAATATTGAAATTGATGGAAACCTTGACATGGTTGGCTAGCATATTCTCCACCCTAAAACTATTGAGAACCAGAATGACCCTGCTGAGAACCAACATCACTAGCCATTGATTGGCCACCGGGAGAATAAATATCACCACCTTCGCGCAACCTGCTACCACTTATTGATGGCCCTCTAAGGGGATTTGAACCACCACCAACCTCTCGAGAGGAGAGAGAAGCTTCGTAAAAAAATACAAATTTATAATGAATTGAAAAATACATGCATACATATAAATACATGTGTACACATTAATTGTTTAAATTGTGTTAAAACCATAGTACGATTGGGTGAAACATGGGCATCCATGGATGGAGTAGAGACCCTTCTCTTCTTATTAACTCCTAAAAATAAAAATTGAAACTTATTGACAACTAATTTGACTCACAAAGTTGATAAAAAATCAATTCCATATGTACACACATGTATGGAGATTTAAGGTTATATTTAAATTTACCATGAACAACTCTTGATCCCTGATCCCCCCCTCTCGTAGAGATATGGGATTATGTTGATCTTCGTCATTCATCCTCCATGATATATATATCTACGGTGGAAATTTACAATTAATTTTTTAAATAAATAATTTAAATTAAATTCAAAATAAAGTTCAGAAAATTAATGTTTAATTTAGTGTAAACAAATTATGTAAAACACAACTTTCAAAGCACTAATTGATGTGTGAAACTCAATTTAAGAAAAAAAAAGTTATAAAAATGATAAGTTCACCAAATTGTGTTTTACATGGTGGGAGCACACTTGGTATAAAATTGAAAAAAACACATTGTCATTAAAAAAGAAGTGAAACTCCATTTAAACAAACTCCATTTAAAACCTATATGTTTTGTATCAAATCACTTTTGGTTTCAATGGCAAACTTTTATGGCTAATTTGTGTTTTACATGTTGAATATAAAAGGTTTTTTCTCTCTCATTGTCTAAAACCATGGATTTGAAAATGAAAAACTATATACTTGGTTAAAACCTATGTTTTGTATCAAATTAATTTTTGTTTCTAAATACTATATGCATGTTGACTGTAGGGGCATTTACTAGATATGCTGCCTTTCATCAAATATGAGATCCAAAGGCTACCTGGCCCTTTACAGACTCTGCCTATAAAAATACCATGGATATGAAAATGAAAACTTCTAATTAGATCTATTATAGAAATTGAATGTAGGGGAATTTACTAGATTAGGTTAAAACCTATGTTTTGTATCAAATGACTTCTCGTTTCAAATGGAAACTTTTATGGCTAATTTTTGTTTTACATGTTGAATATAAAAGGGTTTTTCCCTCTCATTTTTTGAGACCATGGATATGAAAATGAAAAACTATATAGTTGGTTAAAACCTATGTTTTGTATCAAATTACCTTTGGTTTCTAAATACCACTTGTGTGCAGCTCTGAGGCATTTGTGTAGGGGCATTTACTATAGGGGAGATTTGATCTCATTCTAGGATAACTGTGTCTGACTATGAGGTTTGCTAGATATGTCACCTTTCATAAAAGATGAGATCCAGGGGCTATTTGACGCTAGGACTACTGCCTATAGAACTGCCATGGATATGAAAATGAAAACTTCTATTTAAAACTATTCCAGAGATTGATTGTAGGGGCATTTACTCTTAGGATAAAACCTACATTTTGTGTCAAATAACTTTTGGATTCAATGGCAAGCTTTTATGGCTAATTTGTGTTTTACATGTTGAATATAAAAGGTTTTTTATCTCTCATTGTCTGAAACCATGGATTTGAAAATGAAAAACTATATACTTGGTTAAAACCTATGTTTTGTATCAAATTAATTTTTGTTTCTAAATACTATATACATGTTGACTATAGGGGCATTTACTGTAGGGGAATTTAGATCTATTCCAGAGATTGACTATATGACCATTTACTATATATGACAACTTTCATAAAAGATGAGATCCAGAGGCTACCTCACCATTTACAGACTCTTCCTATAGAACTACCATGTATATGAAAATGAAAAACTTCTAATTATATCTATTCTAGAAATTGAACGTAGTGGCATTTACTAGATTAGGTTAAAACCTATGTTTTGTACGAAATCACTTTTGGTTTCAATGGGAAACTTTTATGGCTAATTTTTGTTTTACATGTTGAATATAAAACGTTTTTCTCTCTCATTGTTTGAGACCATGGATATGAAAACAAAAAAATATATACTTGGTTAAAACCTATTTTTTGTATCAAAATACTTTTTGTTTCTAAGTACTATACATGTTGAATGTAGGGGCATTTAATGTAGGGGAATTTAGATCTATTCCAGAGATTGAGTGTAGGGGCATTTACTAGATATGTCACCTTTCATAAAATATGAGATCTAGAGGCTATGTGGCTCTTTACAGACTCTTCCTATAGAACTACCATGGATTTGAAAATGAAAAGCTTTTGATTAGATCTATTCTAGAAATTGAATGTAGGGGCATTTACTAGATTAGGTTAAACCCTATGTTTTGTATCAAATAAATTTTGGTTTCAATGGGAAACGTTTATGGCTAATTTGTGTTTTACAGGTTGAATATAAAAGTTGTTTTCTCTCTCATTGTTTGAGACCATGGATATGAAAATGAAAAACTATATAACTGGTTAAAACCTACGTTTTGTATCAAATTAATTTTCTTTTATAAATACTATATACATGTTGAATATAAAAGGTTTTTCCTCTATCTCATTGTTTGAGACCATGGATATGAAAATGAAAAACTTCTATTTAGATCCTTCTGAGGTCATACTAAAATTGTGTTTTACATACATTGGAATATAAATTTTTCTCTCATTTTTTGAGACCATGGATATGAAAATGGAGAACACCTATATTAAAACAATTAGAGAGATCGATTGACTTTGTAGGGACATTTTACTCTTAGGTTAAAACCTATGTTTTGTATCAAATCATATGGTTTCAATGGGGAAAATTTTATGGCTAATTTGTGTTTTACATACATTGAATACAAAATGTTTTTTCTCTCATTGTTTGAGACAATGGATATGAAAATGAAAAACTTATATATTTAAAACTATTCCAGATGTGGATAATTTGTGTTTTACATAAATTGAATATAAAAGGTTTTTTCTCTCATTTTTTGAGACCATGGATATGAATATGAAAAAATTCTATATTTAAAACTTTTCCGGAGATTGATTGACTATAGGGGCATTTACTCTTAGGTTAAAACCTATGTTTTGTATCAAAACACTTTTGGTTTCAATGGGAAAAATTTATGGCTAATTTGTGTTTTACATGTTGAATATAAAAGGTTTTTTTTCTCTCTCATTGTTTGAAGGCATGGATATGAAAATGAAAAACTTCTATTTCGTCTGACCAGAGATATGACTAAATTTTTAACACATACATTGAATATAAAAGGTTTTTTCTCTCATTGTTTGAGACCATGTATATGAAAATGAAAAAATTATATTTAAAACTATTCCAGAGATTGACTGTAGGGGCATTTACTAAGTTTAAAACCTATGTTTTGTATAAAATCACTTATGGTTTCAATGGGAAACTTTTATGGCTAATTTTTGTTTTACATGTTCAATATAAAAAGTTTTTTCTCTCTCTCATTGTTTGGGACCATGGATATGAAAATGAAAAACTTCTATAGATCTATTCTAGAGATACGGATAATTTGTGTTTTACATACATTGAATATTAAAAGTTTTTTCTCTCATTGTTTTAGACCATGGATATGAAAATGAAAAACTTTTACTTAAAACTATTCTAGAGATTGACTATAGGGGCATTTACTCTTAGGTTAAAACCTATGTTTTCTATCAAATCAGTTATGGTTTCAATGGGAAACTTTTATTGCTATTTTGTGTTTTAAATGTTGAATATAAAAGGTTTTTTTCTCTCTCTCATTGTTTGAGACCATGGATATGAAAATGAAAAGCTTCTATTTAGATCTATTCTAGAGATGTGGCTAATTTGTGTTTTACATACATTGAATATAAAAGGTTTTTTCTCTCTCTCATTGTTTGAGACCATGGATATGAAAATGAAAAACTTCTATATATTTAAAACTATTCTAGAGATTGATTGACTGTAGGGGCATTTACTCTTAGGTTAAAACCTATGTTTTGTATCAAATCACTTTTGGTTTCAATGGTTTGTTTATTGGCTAATGTGTTTTTATCAAATCACTTTTGGTTTTGAAGTATTTTCTAGAATCTTCTGTAACCACTTATTAGGCCTATCAATATGTAATTAGAGCACAATGAATATGAGAAGTCAATACAATTACATGATAAAAAATTAGTAGAGATAAGAAGTGTTTCTATAATATGGGATGACTGGTTAGATTACAGGTTTCCACAGATTAAGCTTATTCAGTAACTAATGCGTAAACATTACTATTATTACTAAAAGCATGCTTAAGGATGAGGTCTTTGCTGAGGAGAAAAGCATGCCTTAAGAGATAGTCCAAACTCTGCTCAATATGATGTAAGAATTCACAACAGAGAAAAAAAGCTATTTCGTTAATAACAAATCAGTATCTATCAATATATGTTATTTGTGTTTCTAAGGCTGGCAATTTTATCAGAACTAGAACAGAGCTGGCTAAACGGGCCAGTTAGCCTAGTTTAGGGGTTTTCATAGGCATAACTGTCCACTCAAGCCAATTGCAACCTAGTTTTGGTTTGAATTGGTTCAGAATCCATCCTAATCATGTTCGAAACTTTGCATATTTTTATTTAAAGGTTTGGATTCACAGAGTATATATACATATATAAACGAACAGTCCAATTCTGATAACACTCACACTTGCTAGTATAAGATGTATCATTAAGCATATAAAGGCAATGGGGGGCAGAGGAACGAGAGTGAGTTGTACCCTGAATTGAAAAGAATAAAGCAACTTTGTCAAAAATACTTGTCGGAATTGTTACCTTGCGGCGATATGACTTTGACATTTAAAGCAGAGTTTTTTTCACCAGTCAATTGCCAAATAAACCAAAGACCTGCTCTAGAGTGGATTCTTCAACCCAAAATGAAAAAAAATAGTGCAATGAAAAAGTCATATTGAAATTCCAAACAATTGGCGAACTCTCACATAAGAGAATCTCTATGAATGTTTTTAATGAGACGTATTCAATGTAGGTCTCCTCTTTTGCTAAGAAAAATTACTTTTACAACTCACAAATATGTAAATAAGGTAAAATCAAGTACAACTGAGAAATATGGAATTTCAAAAGTTCCACTTTGGCAGTGCTCCTATCTAGTACAGTTTATGATATTCCATACAATAAGCAGTAACCAATTAAAACTAACACCAGATTTGAACCTGTAACACCCTAGATTATCATTATTGGGTCCTGTATTTGATGGACGACCAAGGGGAGTATAAGAAAATCAATAGGACACATATTAGAGATGGCACTACTAAGAGAATAGGCCATATTATCCATAGATATAATTCGAGTAGTGGGGAAAACTGTGGACTCGGACCATACAGGTGATAACAAGAGACCCTAATCATTACAAGAACAAGAACAGTGAAAATATGCTACCATATTTCCCTAATCAATTGGCTTCAATAGAGTCACTCTGCTTACAGATAAGAACCAAGCTAATATCAGTAATAGATGTGTACTATCCTTGTATGTAAATACATGATTTACAACTCATTTTTTTTTCATAGAGGTACTATATTGTTTTACTATATGTTGCGGTAATGGAACCACATCGGTACCTATGTAATAGTAATAAAATACAGTCACGGTGATATACCAACTTTTTTCTCCCCCTTTTTTTTTAACGATTCATAACACATTTTAGGATCTCTAATATGGAGCAATTACTTACCTGGAGAAACTCCTGAGTAGCGATGCAACTCCTGAGCAGTAATTCGTAGGCACAGGTGCTAATTCTGCAACAAAGCAGTAGCATCGCCACAGAAGCTCAAACAAAAAACCTCAAACAAAGATGTGCAAAAACGAGACTCATTCGTGGGTGATATATTTATAAAATATGAGTTCAGGCGAACTTTTTTTAAAGATATGTTGCGGTAATGGAGACCACATCAGTACCTATGTAATAGTAATAAATACCAGTAATAGTGATACTACAGTTTTTTTCTCCCAATTTTTTTTTTTGATTCATAACACATTTTAGGATCTCTAATATGGAGCACTTACTTACCTGGAGAAACTCCTGAGCAATGACGCAACTCCTGAGCAGTAATTCACAGGCACAGGTGCTAATTCTACAACAGAGCAGCAGCAGCACCACAGAAACTCAAACAGAAACCCCCAAATAGAGATGCGCAAAAACGAGACTCATTCGCGTGTGATATATTTAAAAAATATGAGTTCGGATGAACTTTTTTTAAATTTCAGCTGAACTAATAGTCTAGCCGAACTAAAATTTCAACCGAAATATCTAATAGTTCGACCAAATTTTCTCAAAAGTTTGGCTGAACTATTGCTAAAAAAAAAATTCCACCCGTGATCCTCACAAAAGTGTAACCCAACTTCACATTCTCACCCATCCATATATATATACATACATATATATATATATATATATATATATATATATATATATATATATATATATATATATATATGTATATATATGTATATATGTATATATATATATATATATATATATATATATATATATATATATATATATATATATATATATATATATACATATATATATATATATATATATATACATATATACATATATATATATATATATATATATATACATATATATATATATATATATATATATATATATATATATATATAATGTTATTATAATAAAATATATATCCAACAGTATATGTCAACCATCAATCCATTTTCCTTGTAATAGAATACAATCATATTTCCTTAATGGAAACTAAAAGACGAAGAGGAAAATCACCATGCTAAAAAAATCTACTTTCAGAAAAAACCATGTGTTGAAAACTTCCAAGCATAGATAAAAAAAAAGTGGATTTTTTTTTTGGGGGGGGGGACTTCCCTTGAAATCATATGTACGAAGGATTATTATCCCATGTAAACCCCCTTCATATTGGGGCTTCCACCCCCCTGTGACCCCTTTCTATCATCACACATTTTGTAGTGCATGGGGATAGCCTTGAAAGGAATATCATGCACCCAACACTTTCCTTTTAAATTCTACCAAGGTCTTAGCCTCATGTAATGAATTTTATCACTATATAAGGATGATAATCCCAGTCAAAATATTTTGATATTAACCTTCTCATCCTTGATGAAGATGTCATACCTTAAAAATTCTAGAAACTTCCTCTCATACTCATCCATTGTCACCCTTTAAAGTTAGAGTACACTGACTATTATTATCATAATAATGTTATGACATGTAATTTTATAAATATAATTCTTGAATAATTTCCATGATATCATATTTTCACACAAATATTTGACCTGCTTGAGTTCGTCCCATGGAATTGGAATTTCCCCTTTAAGATGTTACATTGCATTTTTCCCTTAAAATTTAATGATTAGTTGTGAGCTTGGAGATATTTCCTCATACCCAACAACCAAGCCTCAATATGATTACTTTTATTATTATTATGGTCACATGTAAAATGATTTATCTTCCTAATCTCTTCATGTAGATAATTTACCTTGGCCCCCCCCTCTAATGTCTAGTAGTAGAAAATAATGTGCCACTTTCATAATTTGAAAATTCATGTTCCCTTTGATATAAATTATTGGTGAATATATTGATGTATAATAAAAATACTGGACTCCTTGAACATCTAAAATCCTCTCCCTTGGCATGATATTTGTGGAATTTTTCTTGCCTTGTGTTTGATTGCTTACATACTTGCTTCTACAGTTCATTCAAGCTTTATACTATTTGAGTGTTGATGTTTTTTATTTCCTATTAGGATTTGATTAAACTTTGAATATAATCCATGAAACTCATTAACTCCATATTTATGCTTCCCATTATATTTATTATCTCTATGCCTTTTTATTTTCCTTCTTTATGCACTTTTAATTCCATCTCTATGCTACGCAAGATGATATTCATCCCTGTGACTTCCTCTTCATGGTTGTTCACTCCCTATGCATCTTCCATGTATCTAGTATTGATTATAAGCTTCCTATATTTCCCATGTATCCTTAATTCTATAAAATTTGTATGCAACAAAATTTGTTATATAAAAAACCGTTCATCAATTATGAAAATTATGCATAGTTTTCTACTTTTAAGGAAAATAGTTTATCTCTTTTGATTTCCTCAAAATTAGTCCTCTTGTATAAATACTAAGTATATAAATGGATTATAATATTTATTATCTTTCCACTTACTATACCCAAATTTATTTTCAGCTTTAAGTTGAAGTCTAATCTTACGAATTTTTCCAATTTTATCGCTTTAGTGCACCTTTCTCCCTAGTGCAATTAAGTGCATACATCAACACCTACCACTTGTAGATGATAATATGGAAATAAGTACAAAATATTTTGGGGGATACACTGATAAAATTGTTGATGGTGAGTTCACAAAAACTCTCATATTTATTATTTGTAGTTCCATGCATAATTCGCAACCATTTGGAAATGATAAGTTTCCACTATTGTAAACATTGATTTTTTTTTACCAAAGTAACTCTATCCTTAATTTAGTAGTTCTAGAAAATTTTCACTGAGGAAAATTTGTATATCTTTATGAGATAAAATGTCGAGAAAATAAAAAACTTTAATTTGTCATTTGGAGTCCCTTTTCCTCGTTAAGAAATCCCTAAAATCCCCAAAACGTGGGATGAAATACTGGATTTTTCCTTATTTTGGCACCTATATTTGAAAGCCCTCACAATATATCTGATTTATAAACTAGGTATATTCATGACTTACTTTCTAGCACCATATAAAATATGATAATTAGAAGGGCCCTTACCATGAAACACCACGTTGCACTTCAAAAACCATTAATTTGGAATTTATGGAGAATTGGTGGATAATCGAAGAGTCGCCATCATAGGAACTTCCCTAGGCCTTGAAAATTTGGAAATACATAGGAAATGTTATGATAATCTTATCTCTTTCTCTAATATTATGGGAAAAATAACAAATTTCACCGAAATTGATTTTTGCTTAAACATGAGATGGATTTTCCTTATGCATCATTTTTCTTATGTGGTTGTTCATGTGGAACCTTGGGTCCACTTTTCACCATAAGGTGATTTCATGCCATTTCCTTAGCTACCTTGGCCAAACCACTTAATTCTCCATATTCTTCCTCTCTCTCTTGTCTTTCCTCACCTTTCTTCCATTTTATTTAGTTTGTTTTATTATTTTATTTATAGATTTCATACATAATTATTTCACACCTGGAACATCCAACCCTTGAATAGGATAGGAGAGTTCCACCTTCACTAAAAAAAATTCACCTAGCACTCATCTATTGGCTATAATGATGGACGAGTTTCCTTCCCACACTTTTTTTCTTGGTGTAAAAATTCTTGATCGCATGCTTGATTAGATGATGTAGAAGATGTGAATATCAATTGTTATAGTCCACTTTGGGGGTTTGAGTTGTGGGGAGGTGATCATCTAAAAATTCCTACAACAATTTACCAAAATGGTGACACGTGGTGGCATTTAATTTCTTGTCGGGGCTTAAGGACCAACCCTAAATCTGTAATTCGAAATTCCCATAATCTACTTAACAGGTGTGGTTTTCTAGTCACATGAGGACCACCTTTGTGTACTTGAAGCTAAGCATTATTCAACCATATTTTCCATTTTCCAACATAATATTCCACATCACCACCACCATGTCAGATGACATTTGTCCTCCACATAATTATGCATAGAAAATATTCCAAATTTCCAAATTTCTCAATCTCCAATTTTGCAAAAATTCTATAGCTTCTAGGGACCTCTATAATTTGGCTTACTTAGGTTAAATTTTACTGCACAAAAAAAACAATTTCTTCCATATTCAATTATTTAACAATTCTAAGCAAGGATTCAACCTAATTTCACCCTAAAATTATGGGAATTACCAACTTCTTGAACATATTATTCAAAAATCATAAATTCAAGGAATTCCACGAAGCAAGTCACCTAGATAAAGGTTACTATGGGGATTTTAAGTCCTCAGACTCAATTTCCGCAAATTGTTAGGAAAATTCCCAGTTTTTCTTGACAAAATTTGAAGAATTAAATTGTAGGCATATTCAAATTCTATCTTTGGAATTTATGTTTATTACACCTTTGGTTTTCAACCATAGGACCTAAGTTTTATGGCTAGCTTTGTTCGAGTTTGTAATGAATCACAGATTCACCATAGGCATGTGTCATTGCAATTCAAACTATGTACCTACTAAAGTTTAAAAAATACTAAAACTTAGTTTTTAATACTCTAATACCATAATATAACATACCCAAACCCCCATCTTGATCTTTCATATCAATTTGTAACAATATTATTTGCATATGAAATACTTATCCAATCTTACCAAACTATGAAATTCCATTAATAACTTATAATAACATGCATAGTATAATAGAATTCAACATATAAAAGAAAAATTATA
Source organism: Pinus albicaulis (assembly GCA_034641835.2). Lineage (NCBI taxonomy): Eukaryota > Viridiplantae > Streptophyta > Pinopsida > Pinales > Pinaceae > Pinus > Pinus albicaulis. The sequence continues at coordinate 1,254,908,807 of CM076570.1, forward strand.
TACATCATGAAAACATATAATATAGAACACTTATCTTAAGCACCCTAACTGGATACCTATGAAAATATAGCCAACTATAGACATTGCTACTTTACCTCTCTAGGCAATAGCTCACCACTAAGGTAAGGATACGAATCCACTAGGGAAAAGGATGCTTAAGTCAAGTAGATCTTACAGTTAGTAAAAATAATGAAAGTTCAAGGTATCAAACTATAGCATCGGTTCAAACCTATATATTTTCATTCCTCGTCATCTTACACACCCCAAATAAGTGCACCCTCTTCTCTATATTATAGTCACTTAGGTTATCCTACCTCACTTCCAGGGTTTTAAAACAATTTTTTTAGGAAATCATAGAGCTATGTGGCTCTAGGAACTCTAAATACTATAATGGAGTCTCAAAGATAGAAGTCTCCCAAGGGAAAACTCTCCTGCACAATTCTCCTACTAGGGATCCACCATTTTCAAAGGTAACCCAAGGAGACATATTCTATGAAATCCACATAGAATTCATAAGGTTTAACAATTCCATAGGTTTAAATAGTGGTCCCTTATTTCACACCCCATACTCCAAAGAAGGATATAAATAATGAATAATTTTCTTACTAAGCTGAATGTTTATCTATGCATGTTTTCTTTCTCACAAGTGGCACTAAATAAATTTATTTCCCCACACCTGCCAATTCATTCCTTAATTTATGAATTAGGGATTAGGAATATAATTTTATATTTCTTGGATTAATCACTTTCCTTAATCTCTTAGCCCCCTTTCATCTCATGGAATTTTAACACCACATACTCTCTTGTTTAGCTTGGCTTGCAACTGTCATATATATTTTTAATATATTTGAGTATTATTACAGTGTATAGTTTTATTCTGTGTGATTGTTTAATATAAATGTTGTATCTCCCATTGTCACATAGGTAACTCCAACTAAAACCATTAGGGGTATTTTGAGGCCTTAAATGGGCCTCCTAAGGAAATTATAATATAATAGCGGAAATAATAAAATAATATTTTATGACATCATCAAATTTTAGAGGGAGAAAAGAAAAAAACTATTTTTTCAACTTGTATTTTCAACTTATCTCCCAAATTGTTTACTCAAATTTTCGAGCGGGAGTACTTGTTGGATACAAAATTTCATTCATCATCCAAGGATTACCTATGTTTCATATTTTCAATGGACCCTAGTACATGAAAAATGAGAAATACTTGAAAATTTTGATTGCAATCACATTTTTTCATGTATTTCTCATTTTTTGCATAGCAGGGTCCATCAAAAGTATGCATCATGGGTACTCCTTGGATGAGGAATTAAAATTTTCATTCAATGAGTACTTCTGCTCGAAATTTGAGTTAAAACTTTGGAAGATAAGTTGAAATTACGAGTTGAAAAAGTAGTTTTATTATTTTATTATTTTTTAATATTTGTACCCTTTTACATAAAAAATGGTGAATCATCCCCCATGGTTGACATTATCATCTTGAATCCTATTGGTTCTTATAAAGTTTATTTTGGTTGTACATTTTTCTTAGGAGGCCCATTTTAGACCTGAAAATTCCCCTAATGCTTTGGTCCAAAAACCATATTGGCTTAGTAGCTTATAACACATACTATACATAAAAAATCTAGTGAGGCATCTATAAGTGGGTTATTACATGGTTAGCCTAACCCTCCATCACTCAACAATCATCATCAAAACATGAGAGGGAAAATTTGGAATGGTGAAAATGTGGGGGATTCTACAAACCCTACATTATTCATATAAATTTAATTCCTATTCACTAAGTAACCCCCACCTTTCATTTTGAATAAACTAGATTGAATGAGGAAACATTGATGCACTTCTCCTATTACTAAGTGTAGAATATCTTGCACCTAATGTCCCCTGCATGGCCTCTTTGTCCCATTCAAATTCAACATTCTATTATTATTTCATGCACCATGAATTAAACTGATTCATGCCTCCTTTATTACCTAGTTAAAGATGTTAAGTCTCTCCATGCTTTTGAAAATAACTATGAGGTAAAATGTGAGGAGGATAGGGAGGTTTCCTAACATATATACTTCATTTATACTACCTGCACAATGAGGCTAAAAAACAGGTAATATAGAAAAGGTAATTGACTTTGTAGAACATAACAATATTTGGTTTCATTTCTAACAACTCCAATATTTGTGGTTCATCATGAAAATTAATACTTCTCACATTTACTACATGGTAATACGACACATTCAATAATCCAATCCCTATAGGATATGGAAAATTGAATCATAAATTAAGTTCTCCTTCACATATTTGGCCACTAACATAATGGACCAATAAATTCATCAATTGATAGACCTTTAGCCATTCAATCATATTTAATCAATTGATAATCCACACCCAAACAGTTAAAGTTATATATTTTACCCATTTTATTTATAAAAAGATAATTTCATAAAAAATATACCTACTAAATTTAGAGAAAAATGATTGGTTATGTTAATATACACTCAAAAATTTTAAAATTATTATATGGCACTTGATTTTGATATACAAAATTTATACTCTACCACTTAACCACAAAACAAAAAATATAATCATAAAATAATGATTTTTTTTTTTTTTTTGAAAAAGTGATATGGATTAAAATGAAAATGAAAAAGTCCACGGGGTCTTCGATAGACAGTGATCAGTTGCTCTGTTAAGGCACTCCTTGATGTGAAGTCACTCGATCAATTCCCTGCACCAATTGGGGTGATATATTAGACATGTTGAAGATGTAGTCCTGCCAAACTTACAAGAAAAAGAAAAAAATGAAAAAACCAAAATAATATATAAACATACTTCTCCTCTTTAAGGAAATTAATTCATAAATAAGAATGATTCAAAATCAAAAGGAAATTCACAACAAGTTATAACTCGAACTTAATGAACACTATGATTGTTGTTAAGTGTGTTTAATGACAATAAAGTTAAATATTATATCCATACATTAGTAACTATATGGTTGAGAGATTATGTTCACATACAAAAATTATGTTAAATATTTTATTACAAATGTTTTGTTTTGCTTTGTCGCTGTTTTATTTTCATGGAAAATCCATGCAGATGAACCTACCGTTAGGGTGTCAAGGAAAATTGACCCCTTGATCTCGCAATGGCAAGGTACTTCAGCAATGGGAACGTGACCAAATGAGCTAAAAGTAAGGGCTTTTTATTGCAAATGTTGTATATAAATAGGTCGTGATTTACTTTAACATTTAGAAAATTAAATAACTTATTGAGAGAAAATCTCAACCACTCAACAAAATAGTATCCAATTAGTTGGAGATAATCTCTTATATCCAAATAGATTTAATAGCCTCTCTAAACTAAAAAAACAAACTATTAATGTATAAAAATAAAATCTATCTCACCACATGGCAAATACAATAAGATTCACATCCTTCTCATATGATAAAGTATCACACATTAAGATAGGTACTCCCTTGTAGCAAGTATGTGTCTCAAACTCTATTAGGTCAAGTATTTATCATCTTCTAGTTCTTTGCAGGACATGCCCCTGTAGAAATTGAAGATGATCTTCATCAAGGAATCTACCTTTGGGTTCAATGACATAGTTTCTTCATATATATTTCACCAATATATAGAATCTCGTATAAAGGAACAACCATCCATCATAATACATGGATAACTAATTTATATGACCCCAAGGGAGGCATATATGGGGTTAAATGTATAGGATATGACCCCAAGGGAGGCCATATATTGAGTTAAATGAACATAGGATGTGGAAATATCTATGTAATATGTTCAGCCTAATGAGAGATGGTTTGAATATGCAATGTGTGAATAGTTATTTATGTAAATAATATAGTAATTATTAGTTATATAGGTATACCTATATACTTATATAGCTATACTTGTACATATAATAATGACTATATGATTTCTATATATACTTATTTGCACATTCCACACGTGGCTTCTTTGTCATTAGGCTGACCATATTACATATATATTTAAACATTACATATTTGTCTAACCCCATATGTGCCCCAATTGAATTCATATCTCGAAAGGATGCAACCATTGGTGGAGTTGGATGCCATTTACGTACATGGTTAATTTATATCCTTGATGAAGTCTGCTTGAATGTGCAAATAATTCCATAGGAAATTCTAAGAGCTAGTTAGTGCAACATATGCACCCACTATTCACTAACACTTATCACTTGAGTCTTACGTCGTTTAAAAATAAATAAATTATATGGGTTTTTCATGCCATAACATCACCTAAATTCCATAATGAACATATGGTCCAATCATAAAGCATTAAACTGATACATAGGCCTCTCCTACAAATGTTAAAAGCTCCTTATACAAGTGAACAACCTCCAACTTTAGGGAAAATAATAGGTTCTCATTTTAATGGTTTAACTTAGCTTTTCCATGTGAACATTCATTAACTACCTTGATGCTCAAGCAAGGTTCAGTGACCAATGCAACATATGTTTCTAGGTAAAAGGGTGAAATACCAAATGTCCTAGTTAAGTTAAATTGGCTTATTCATCACAAAGACCAAACCTTGTGACATGGACACACTCTAGTTGATTCCATCTATTCTTTGTCTTCAAAACAGCAAGTCATCCTCTATTTAGATGAGACATGCCAAGCAATATATCCATCTCAACATGGATACCTGGAGCCATCTAATCCTTACCTTGAACACATCAAGCAAGCCATCAATGCAAATACACTTATAATTTCTCATACAACCAATAGCATAACCAACAAATGACTTAACACTACCATTAATTATAACACATGAAATAAAGTATCATTGCATTTACTCCAGTTATGAATCCTTGATAGACATCACTTAAAAAATCAACACCATGATTGTATAAATTCTAACCTTTTACAATAAAAGTTCAACAACTAGCACAACACCACTTCTTCACTACTCCATCTTTGTTACTATCATCCAAAAACACCATATCCTCTGTGATCATAGGGATCTTTATATTCATTGATAACCACCCACCCCAACATGTCTCTCATCAAACCTTGTCCATGTCATTCTCCATTCGTATAGTGTTGATTATTATGGGTATTGATTGTTACTATCATTGTCCATGAATCTATTCATATCCCTCTTTTCTTTAATTCAACCAAAAACTGTAAGATCTAAATGTATTTATGTGTCATTGTCAAGAATGTGTTGTATCTCCTTGAAAGTCATAAGTTAAAAACCAACAAAGTAAAAATTGTACATATTGAATAATTAATATTAACGTGTTAATATTAACCTATAATGAGGTTCAAAATATACACATCCCATCCCATTCATGCGAAACCCGCTTGATGAAATCATATGATGAAAGTATCTCACTTTTTACTAACAAATGACAAAGTTCTGTCATTCATTCTCCCGTAATGGCTGGCTCTTGAATCTCCTATCATAACCCTTCACGGCTTTGACGGATAGCAAGATGACACCAAACTATTGTTCACGCATGACTCTTCAAAGTTGGACTCAACTCCTTTCTTCCTTAACCACAAGCACAAGGACAAAATTCAAATGGTCGATTGGTTGGAAACGTAAAAAGAGTGTAGAAGGTAGGTTCATGCATGAGTATGCCTTTATCCGTGACGGCGGTTTGTAGAAATTAAATGAAATCCAAGGTAGTAAGAGGGTATAATCTATATTAATAAAAATTTGGATGTATAATTGTATTTATCAGAAATTTGTATTTGATTATATGAGCTACCGATAACCGTCGCTAAGAGCATATGTGTTTTATAAGGAAAAGGTATATTATTTGGGATTGGGGTATTTAATATATTGTTTTTGGAGATTAGAACCATGGGTAAATTATCATGGAACATTAAAACATTTGCCCACTTTCTATACCTAATATGTTTTTCCATTTACTATACCCTAACGACAAGATACAAGTGTTCCATTAACGATCCAATAGCGACGAGGGAATCAAGTACCACTAATGTAGATTGAGACTAATCTACGTGGAAGGGGAAGAAATCATGAGAAAAGGATCCGAACAAGAAATATCATCCATGCTAACTTTAAAAAACCAATCTTATTCAATGTAAGTATACAAGTGGTCCAGAATTTTATTGTAATTATGAAATTGGTCCAATTTTTTTTGTTGAGCATTTAAATATGTGTGCAAAATCTGTTTATTTTGATGTTAAAAAATAAATAGACTAAAATAATGTAAGGGAAGGATAGATTTAATTGTGGTTCCAGTCAATGTGTTAAAGGTATACCATTACATGAATTTTAAGAACCTTATCCTAGTCCCTCTTTATTTTTTAAAAGAAAGTCGAATTTTAATATTTTTATCTATATTTTAAAATAACTAAAATATTATTCGATTATAATAATTTTTAAATAAATATATAAAACTACAAAGCTAGAATATATATATGTTTATGTATTTTTATCAAGAAATAAAATGTTGATATTAAAGAAATGTAATAATAAAATAAATAAATAAGCAAGTTATATTATGAAATTGAAATAATTAAAAAAAAAATAGTAAAGTTAAGAAGAAATATTCTATGTTTGAAAGTATATGTTCATGCAAAAGCATATTGAAGGTGTACAACAAATAAATACATGCTAAAAACATGAGAGAAGAAAATTAAGAAGCCGATACAGATAGCCCAAGAGGTCTAAGCATGGGAAAAATAAATGATTAGCCCAAAAGAACATCAAGTAGAGATGATGAATAATGTGTGAATAATAATGTAGGAGATCATTTAGATTGGCACAATGTGGAATATAATAGTACGAAACAGACACATAAAACTGAGAAAACAAGAAGATGAAGGGATATATACTTTAGAACATTTACAATTAGTGTAGGTAGTACAACATGGCTTCAATCCAAATAAAAAGTTTGAAGTTAGAGTCATCAAGTTGAGCACTCCTATTAGAGTGTAACATGTATTTTACACACTTCATTATGTAATATTAATGAAAGTATAGTTTCTCTTTCTGAGGTTTTGAGCTAACTCAAGTATGAATTCAATTGTTAGAAAAACACCCATTTAAATGATGAGTGTTTTACAAGTTATACAAACAAATTGGAAAACTAGGAACAACACATCCATATATGTTATTTCATTGATGGTTTTCTATAATCCATAATCATATTAATGTCATAATGTCAAAATATCACATGTCAACCATATGTGTTAAAAGAATAGAAATAAGATCATAAATACTATATGAAATCCATATTAATAAACTAAAAATAATATAACAAGTATAATGTGTTTATAATAAAGTATATGGAATCAATGTCAAACATCTAATCTTAGTGTAAACGTAATTACTATGCAACATACTAATCCATCTTAGCCCACAGGAAGCAACACCATTGGTGATGGTTGTGTTATCAACTATTATGTAAAGTATGTGATAATGGTTCAAATCTCCCTAATATAGCACATGTTCCACGTCTTTGGGCATTTCTGGTTTCACCAAGAGGTTATAATCTACAATTTTCAAAATTGACCATGTGTCATCCAAGTATGAGCCTATTGTAGTTATCGATTCCTCTAGTCACAAGAAAAAGAAACAATTTAATCAATCTTCTTTCATTAAGGAGAATTGAACTAAGCATGCTCTAAGCTACAATGAGTATATCAAATGACATTTAAATATCTCTAACATCTATAACGTATGATTTATTATTGAGTCAATACAATGAATTTCCTATAAATATTTGTAAATTATTCCATCATATTAGTGCAAGAATGCACACACAAATTCATGAAAGTTTACTCTAAAAAAATTCTATTTCTTTGAATTGGTTTTTCTTCACCTCTTATACATTTATATCCCTAGTAAAGCATATCTATATTAAAATTCAATTTTTCATCAATATTATGGATTTGCTATAGCCATTTGTAAATTTCTACATTGAATTGATCCAATAATAAAAACATAACTTATGAAATTTTACCATATCTCTCTTCATGATCATTCTATATCTTCATATCTTATATATTTATCCCCACCCAAAAATCTGAAAAGGGATTACTGTCACAATTACAACTTTGCTTTGATACAATTTAAAAATACCTCTAAGTATTGGGTTTCTAGTTATGTATTTCATTAGTCAATATCAAATTAATTCATTATTTCTCTTAATACTTACCAGTGGTGATCCACCCTCCCCCAACACACAAGTTAATGAAAGTCTTACATAATCTCATATTCTTCCTTCTATTGGTTTGTCTTCATATCTTATAGATTTACAACGCTAAATTGAAAATTATTAGACTACCTGATAGACATGAGATTGCTATGATTTGATTTAAAGTTAGGCCAAGATTTTTGGATTTGTCAATATGTTTTTCATGGTGACTATCAAATCAAGAATCCTTTTTAAATTACCTACTATGATACAATATTTATCTATATGTGATAAATATCAAGAAATGATTAACTACATTACGATTCATTTTCGCATTAGTATTATTTTTTTAATGTAGACATTTGTAAATTGATACATTATATTAATCTAAGAGTGAAAATATAATTTCATGAAAATTCACCCTCTACATGGTTCTTCTATTAGTTTCTATTCATACCTTATATATTTATAACCCTTGAACTCAAAAGTGATTTATGGTATGTCACAATCTTGAGATTCTTTTGATTTAATTTGAAGTTACTTCAACTATTGGGTTTGTTGATATATTTTTTATAGAATTTTTTTTAATTTTCTAATATGTTTTGATAGTTATTTATATGCAATAAATACACACATATACAAAATTATATAATTCAAGATATTTGGAAATATAAGATAGTACTTAAATAACCATATTATATCCACACAATAGATAACAATACAATGAAGAATACAATTGTAAAAAAAATCATTGGAGTAGGGTATCACTATATTTTTTAAGGAAGGAAATCACTCAACTAAATTGCTTCTAATATTTTTATTATTTTATATAACCTCCCAAGAACATTGCAACAAAAGATCTGTCTACTCCATGGAACTTTCTAGTAAGCCTTTTTATATTTATTGCTTTCACAATACTACATGGTTCTTTTTCACTATAAATAACCTTATTACATGGCCAGCTAATAATTCTTATTCTCATTTGATACTTACCTAAGTACCATTATTATTCCCTAGGTACACTAAATTCAACCCCCTTAACATATTTAATCCTTCAAACATGGGAAGAAACCATACAATATGGTTGGATAAGTAATGTAGCTAGATAGTGCCAAACATGATCATCCATCCATAAACATTAAATATGAGCATGGGTTCCATGCATTTTAGTTATGCCTACATGTGCATACCAATTGGTTTCCCTCATGGAGCCATGTTGGTCAATAAAGAGTTTTCTAATGCTAATTCCCTTAGAATGATGACTATGTTTCATCCAAGTGATGTGGTTGGAAATAGACGTCAACCTTATCTCTTGGCTATTATTTCTTAGACTCTTTGAATTGGTGTTATTTTGATTCATTTATTTGTAGATATTTTTATTCCTTGGTTTTTCTTCATGCTCTTTGATAGCTTCTTCTTCATGTGGGCTCTTACGCCCTTCTTGTTTACTAAGACACATATCTTGTAGTGTTACTTTTTTCCTTATACCAAAGTTTTATAAACTTATTTTGCATATTAAGATTCAGTTTACCACTTGATTCCATATAAATATATCGAACAAAAATATCCACATCATTTATATCTATGACATGAGAATCATAATGCAATGCATATTTATCTTTGGTGAGATTCAAATATTTAAAAATTGTACTAGTCTCACACTCAACATGTGTGATGTGGATATTTTTTATGGTTATTTGTAATCTATTAGCTGAGTGACATTGGTGAGATTATGCTAGAAAGTAGGAATAATAAAACAATTTATTTCACTTTATGAATACATCTATGGACCTACAAGATAGAGTTTCTATTTAATCGTGCGAAAGCTCTTTTCATTTTTAACAAGAACCATGGTTATAAAACTATGTTAGCCAAAATTCTCTTTTTGAATTGGATGTTAATATTGGTAATAAACCCATACTCTAGACCCTTGTTGTCATATGCATTAATGTATAACCCATATTCGGCTATATTAATTTCTCACCACTTTGGTCTAACCCCGACACACCAACATAACAATTGATATGCATCTCATTTTGGCAACATATATTAACCCAACAATAATTTCTCAACACAAAAACTGGCATAATTAAAATTCGGCCCCATAGTAATTGAAAGTACTCAGACCCATCAATATATATATATATATATATACCGACCACATTAACACTCATAGCTCATATGAAATATCAACTTTGTTTTTAAAACCAAAGTACCAGCAAATGCTAATGCTCGACCAACATTTATTAACATACCTCTGTTAACTTCTGCACTGGTTCCTTATGCAAACACCATCCAATCTAGATGGATGAAATCGAAAGAATATTGCATAACACAACAATCAACTTCCCGTTATCATTGATCTTCATTGATTATCCGGTGAATGATGCTTTCCTGCATTTTGGAATGATACGTTGTTAACTTTGGAACCACTCCAATATGAAAAAACCACTCTTGGCCCAAATGGCACGCGAGATCAGTGGTGTGGTTTCGCAATACCATGTAACCTTCAACCTTGATATAAACTGCGCTTAAACGTGGATCTCCACCAGATTCTCAATCTTCGCTAGAATTAACTTCCCTTCCAACATAAGCAACTCAATGCATAATGTTGTTCCATCCAGACTGTAACACTCGTTAGACTGTGGCCGTTATTGGATTTTGACGCATAAGCAATAAACGTGGTCAATTTCAATATTGGCCTCCAAGAAAAAGAAACAGGTTCCATATTTAACTAAAGAAATCGACATTCCTTAATAACTGTACCATCTAATTGCGCTACTTCGACCCATGTTTGACATGAGTGTAATCTCAACCCTCAGATTTCAAACCCATAAAACCAATGTGGGTTTTAACTCCGCCATATCTGCAACAATCTCATGCTAAAACAATATTTTACTGGATAACACTGATTTAATAACTAAAACGAAATCATAAATAAACCAACTCATAAACAAATATCCACACATAACAATATATTTCTATTATATACAAACTCGGTTACATCTAAGGCATTTCAGCCTTAGTCCAATTCCTCTTTCAACTACATCGTATGCACTCTCCCTCACCATATTACAGACTCTCATTTTTATATAGAAGTTTACAAAAGATCAAGAAACGGTTACAGAAAACTAATTTTGTTTTAAGAAATTTTGTCCATCACTGTCTAGATTTCGAATTTAATTTGAGTTGGTTTAGATGGCCCTGCATCAGACTCACGAGACACAAAATTTTATGACCTCGTAGCCATATTTCTTCTACAACTATCAGAATTTCTTCTGTAGAACTTCTCCTAGTGATCTTCCTGTAACAACATGCTTGAACAATTCTACCCTTGTCTTTTGTGGAATTGTTCTCTGTGAGCTACAACAAAACCTCTGTAGTAGCAGGTCCTCCCTGCTACCAGATACCTCACCAAGCTTCTCCCCTGAGCTCAGTCTTTTGGCATCTCTCTGATTCTCTCCTCTCGAACCAATTGAGCACTCCTGCTCTAGGTTGCTACATCTTCTCACCTTCCTCTGCTGCTATCTTCACAAAACATGTTTCACAAAACTTCATAAAAATGTACCTCTTTGTTCGCAAAAATTCCTTTCCGTAGGAAATATTTTTCCACTCTGATACCACTTGACGAAAAGTGAATTTTCCACAGAGCAGTTTCACCTTTTGTTTACTCATATGAACTTGAAAACTTTAAATTCTACATCAAGATGCAGATTCATAACCTTCGATTCGATCGTGGGACCTGTGGGTTATGGGCCCATTGATTCTACCGTTTTATCTGCATTTGAATCCATTGATTTGTCAACTCAATTACTAACAGGAATCCATCTTCTAGTTTTCCACGCTCAGGTTCTATTCATCAATGTTGTTACTATGTTGGGTTTTCACGGTATCGCCCAACCTTTCAAACTCTCTTTTTCATTCATCGACACATGAATGAAAGCTAAAGTCACTTCTGGAAAACTCAATATAATCATGCTAAAGCTCTTTTCCTTTTTAACAAGAACCATGATTATAAAATTGTGTTAGCCAAACTTCTCCTTTTGAATTGGATGTTAATATTGGTAATAAACCCATAGTCTAGACCCTTGCTATCATATGTATTAATGTATAACCCATATTCGGCTATATTAACTTCTCACCACTTTGGTCTAACCCCGACACACCAACATAACAATTGATATGCAACTCATTTCAACAACATATATTAACCCAACAATAATTTCTCAGGGCAAAAACCGGCATAATTAAAATTCGGCACCATAGTAATTGAAAGTACTCGGACCCATCAATATATATATATATATATATATATATATATATATATATATATATATATATACACTAACCACATTAACACTGATATTTCATATGAGATATCGACTTTGTTTTTAAAACCAAAGTACCAGCAAATGCTAATGCTCAACCAACATTTATTAACATACCTCTGTTAACTTCTGCGTTGGTTCCTTACGCGAACACTATCCAATATTTATGGATGAAATAGAAAGAATATTGCATAATACAACAATTTACTTCCTATTTTCATTGATCTTCATTAATGATCTGACGAATGACGCTTTCCTGCGTTTTGGCATGATACATTGTTAACTTTGGAACCACTCCAATATGAACAAACCACTCTCGCCCCAAATGGTGTGCGAGATCAGTTGTATGGTTTCACAATACCATGCAACCTTTAACCATGATATAAATTGCACTTAAACGTGGATCTCCACTGGACTCTTGATCTTTTTTGTAATTAAATTCCCTTCCAACATAAGCATCTCAACGCACAATGTTGTTCCATCCACACTGCAACACTCGTTAGATTGTGGCCATTATTGGATTTTGCGGTGTAATCAATAAACGTGGTCAATTTCAATATCGACCTCCAAGCAAAACAAACAGGTTCCGGATTTAACTAAAGAAATCAACATTCCTTAAGAACTGTACCATCTAATTGTGCTGCTTCGACCCATGTTTGACATGAGTGTAATCTCAACCCTCAGATTTCAAACCCATAAAACCAATGTGGGTTTTAAATCCACCATATCTGCAAGAATCTCTCGGAAAAACGATACTTTACTGGATAACACTGATTTAATAACTGAAACGAAATCATAAATAAACCAACTCATAAACAGATATCCACACATAATAATATATTTCTATTAAATACAGACTTAGTTACATCTAAGGCATTTCAACCTTAGTCTAATTCCTCTTTCAACTACATCGTATGCACTCTCCCTCACCATATTACAGACTCACATTTTTATATAGAAGTTTACAAAAGATCAAGAAACGGTTACAGAAAACTAATTTTGTTTTAACAAATTTTGTCCCAAATTTGTGTCACTATCTAGATTTCAAATTTAATTTGAGTTGGTTCAAATGACCCTGCATCATAAAATTATTTATTCAAAGGATTCATATAAAATTTCCATTATATTATAAATACTAAACAACCTCCATTGCAATAATGCATCTCCTTTAAGAATTCCATTTATTTTTTACTCATTTCTCAATATTAACTTTTTTATTTTTTTATGTATCATTCAATATCAGTGCCATCATCATTGATTATAAAACAAATATTTTGTTAGCTATAGCCTCACCCAAAAAAATAGAACTATTTTTTATAACTTAATTTTTCGTGGATCTCCTTGAGTTGGATAAATTAAAATGGTCAAATATTTTGATATAATTATTTGAAAGGATATTATGATCAAAATTACTAATTTATTCAACCACTCTACATCTAGTAGAAATGTTTTGAATCATCTCTAGTTAAATTTTCAAAATATATTTGATCAAAAACTTATGTGGTTGTATTCAAAAAACCATAAAATAGCTAAATTTAAATTATCTATATCCCTATGTCTAAAATTTTGATTCAATTGATTTTTTATTTGTTTTAATTATATTTTTCTAAGAAGAACATAGATATACATTTGGTTTCATAATTTTGAGAATTTTTTCCATAAATTATTATAAATTCCATTCTCATCTATTTTCCCTTGGAAATATTGCCAAAAAAGGTTCCCCTTTTCTATGCAAGAGAAATATCTTAAACTAATTTCTTTTTCCCCAAGAAAAAATAACAATTTTATATTATAAAAATAAATTTATATTTCCCAGATGCACAATGTGGATTCAAAGCTTGACCATCTAGGACGGTACTCACCCATAAGAAAACCAAAACATTTTTATAATACATACATCATTTTCTAGACGAACATCAAAAAATAAGAATCCATATGTTGGTGTGGTACATATATCATCAGAGTCACAATATCATAAATAATACAAGTACTTTAGCTAATGAGGTCTACATCATAAAAAAATGTCATTAAAAAGGGAGTAATCAAATAAAGTTGTCAATATTGAATCAATGTAAGACAATCTACAAATGTTAGATATAAGTACTTAAAGAATTAAAGACCATTCTATTCAAAAAAATTCCATGTGCCCCTATTTTGTTGTGCTCTTTCTTTGGAAAGATTGTTAGCTAATGTGTTTCTTTCCCTATAGATGTGAGCACAAGATGCACAGTCCAAACTACCTTTTAACTGAACAAATTATTCTAATAAAAGAATAAGAGAATGAAAATGACTCTGATTAGATTCATTAAATGAATTAGCAATAATTTGGGAATCGCCAAAGACTTGAAGTTTCTTGCATCCTTTTTCAATGGAAAAAAGGAGAATAAATTTTAAACCATAGAGTTTTGCAAAGTTATCTGAACTTGGAACAAAGTCACTTTGAATATTGAAGAAATGGGAATCCTATAAATGTAACACAACCTTCCCCACAATCACCATTCAAGTGAGATGCACCATAAAAATAATCTGAAGGTGGTGATCTATCCACCTCTTCTTGGAAAATATTCATTGGACACTGTAATGTCGTGGGATCTAGGATGAGATCATATATAGCTAAATAGTTGGTTGCCACTCTTTCACGAGGAACAAAATGGTATTCGAAAATAACTTGGTTCCTTGTAAACCAAATCCCTTAGTTTATAATGTGAGGAAATTCTCTCATCTATATAGGGATGTAGCCTCCCACCAAGAGTTTCATGCATCTAAGGACAATAACCCCTGCCATATCAAATTCAATCATAAAGAGGTGTGATAAATATCCCATCCAACATGGGAGAAATAATAATCAATAAAATGGTGATTAGAATATTCTTCAACAGCCTTGCAGAAAGAACACCAACTTGAGAAAAAATGAAAAATTAAATTGTAGGCATATTCAAACTCTATCTTTGGAATTTATATGTATTTCACCTTTTATGTTAAGCCATATGAGTTAATTGTTGTAGCTAGCACTGTAGCACTTTGTAATGAATCATAGATTCACCAAAGGAATGTGGCATTGCAATTCCAACTATGTACCTACTAAAGTTTAAAATCTTCTAAAAATTACGCGTTAATACTCTAATTCCATAATATAACTAACCAAATGTCCATTTTGAGTTTCGACACTAATTTGTAACAATATTATTTACATATGAAATACTTATCTAATGTTACCAAACTAAGAAATTCCATTAATAAGTTATAATAACATACATAGTACAATAGAATTAAACATATAAAATACAAATTATGTACATCATAAAAACATATAATATAGAAAATTTATCCTAAGCACTCTACATGCAGACCTACAAAAATATACCCAACTATAGGTATTGCTACTTTACCTCTCTCAGAAATTGGTAACCACTAAGTTAAGGATATGAATCCACTATAGAAAAGGACTCTTAAGCCAATTAGGTATTATATTCAGTAAAAATAATGATATTCCAAGATACCAAACTCTAATATCAATTCAAACCTTATATTTTCATTCCTCGTCAACTTACACACCACAAGGAAGTGCACCCTCTTCTCTATATTATAGTCACTTAGGCTATCCTACTTCACTTCTAGGGTTTTAAAATAAGTTGGCTAGGAATTCATATATATATGTGCCTCTTGGAACTATAAATACTAAAATGGAGTCTCCAAGAACATAGAATCCTTCCAAGGGAAAAGTATCCTACACAATTCTCCCTCTAGGTCTCTACCCTTCTCGAAGGTAACCCAAGGAGATATATTCTGCCAAATCCACCTAGATTCGTAAGGTTCAAAAATTTCCTAGGGTTAAATAGTTGTCCCTTATTTCACACCCCATACTCCAAAAGAAGGATATAAATAATGAATAACTTTCTTAGTAATACCAAAGTTTATTTATGCACATTTTCTTTCTCACAATTAGCACTAAATAAATTTCTTTCCCCACACTTTCTAATTCATTCGTTAATTTATGATATAGGGATTAGGAATATAATTTTATATTTCTTGGATTATGTGCTTTCCTTAATATTTTAGCCCCCTTTCATCTCATGGAGTCTTAGCACCACATACTCTCTTGTTTGGCTTGGTTTGCGGCTGTCATATATATTTTTAATATATTAAAGGATTATTACAATTTATAGTTTCAGACTATGTGACCTTTTAATATAAATGTTGTATCACCCAATTTCACATAGGTAACTCCATGTAAAACATATATCCATAGTAGCTTTGGTCCAAAAGCCATATTGGCTCACTAGCATATAACATATAATATACATTAAAAATCCAACTAGGCATCTACAAGTGGGTTATTACAAGGTTATCCTAACCCTCCATCACTCACAGTCATCATAAAACTTGAGAGGAGAAATTTGAAATGGTGATAATGTGGGGGATTCTCGAGACCCTAAATTAATCACGTCAAGTTAATAAGGAAAAAGTGAGGCCTTTAAGTCATATTCACTAACTAACCCCTTCCTTTTATTTTGCGTAAATTAGATTCAATGAAGAAACATTGATGCACTTCCCCTATTACTAAGTGTAGAAGATATTGCAGCTAACTTCCCTTGCAAGATCTCTTTGTCCCATTCAAATTAAACATTATATTAGCATTTCATGCGTCATATATTCAGTTGATTCATGCTTACTCTATTACCTATTTAACAAGGTTAATTCTCTCCATTTTTTTGAAACTATCTATGAGGTAAAATGTGAGGACGATAGGGAATTTTCTTAACATATCTACTTTATTTCTATTACCTACACAATGAGGCTAAAAAATAGGTAATATAAAAAAGGTAATTGAATTTGTAGAACCATGATAATATTTTGTTTAATCTCTAACAACTCCAAGATTTGGAGGTCATCATGAAAATTAATATTTTTCACCTCTAGTACTTCGTAATACGATGCATTTCAATAATCCAATCCCTCTAAGATATGGAAAATTGAAGCATAAATTAAGTTCTCATTCACCTATTTGAGCACTAAAACAATGGACCATTAACTTCATCAATTGATAGACCTTTAGCCATTGAAACATCTTTAACCAATAGCTAATCCATACCGAAACTCTTAAAGTTCCATATTTTACCCAGTAGTTTTTATAAAAAGATAATTTCATAAAAAATATACCTACTAAATTTAGAGACAAAAAACCATTGGTTATGTTAAGATACACTATATGTCACTTGATTTTGATTAATCAGTTTTATACTTTACCACTTAACCACAAAACAAAAAATTTATCATAATATAATGATTTTTTTTTTTTTTTTAAATGTGATCTGGATTAACATAAAAATGAAAAAGTCCAAGGGGTCTTGGATAGACATTGGTCAGTTGCTTTGTTAAGGAACTCCTTGATGTGAAGTCACTGTTTCAATTTCGTGCTCTGAATGGGGTGATATATTGGACATGATGAAGATGTAGTCCTACCAAGATTACAAAAAAATTGAAAATATAAATATAAAACCAAAATAATCTATAAACATACTTCTTCTCTTTAGGGAAATTGATTCATAAATAAGAATGATATTGAAAAGAACATTGAAAGACATAAAAATTCAAAATCAAAAGAAAATTCACATAGGGTTGTAACTTAAACTTAATGAACACTATGATTTTTGTTAAGTGTGTTTAATGACAATAAAGTTAAAGATTATATGAGTATATCCATACATTAGTAACTAGATGGTAGAGACATTACGTTTACACACAAAATTTATGTCAAATATTTTATTACAAATGCTTTGTTTTGTTTTGTTGTTTTTTTTTTCATGGAAAATATAGGCAAATGAACCTACAGTGAGGGTGTTGAGGAAAATTGACCGCATGAGCTCGCAATGGCAAGGTACTTCAGTAGTGGAAACTCGACCAATTGAGCTAACCCTGAGGGCTTTTTATTAAAAATGCTACATATGAATATATCATGACTTACTTTAACATGTAGAAAATTAATAAACTTATTGGGAGAAAATATAAACCACTCAACAAAATAGTAGCCAATTATTTGGAGAGAATTTATTCTATCCAAATAGATTTAATAGCCTCTAAAAACAAAAAAACAACTATTCATGTATAAGAAAAAATCTATCTCAAGACATGACCAATAAAATAAGAGTCACATCCTTCTTATATGATCAAGTATCACACACTAATATAGTTGCTCCCTTGTAACAAGTACGTGTATCAATATCTATTAGGTCAAGTATTTATGGTCTTCTAGTTCTTTGCAAGACATGCTCCTGTAGAAATTCAAAATGATCCTTGTCAACAAATCTATATTTTGGTTCAATGACATACTTTCTTCATGTACATGTCACCAATCTATAGAATTCCATATAAAATAACAAACATCCATCATAATACATGGGTAGCTAATTGATATGACCCGAAGGGAGGAATATATGTGGTTAAATGTATAGGATATGACCCTAGAGGAGGCCATATAGTGAGTTGAATAAATTCTCGATGTGTAAATATCTATGCAATATGGTCAACCTAATGAGAAATGGGTTGAATATGCAATATGTGAATAGTTATATACATAAATCATATAGTAGCTATTATTTATATATGTATACCTATATACTTATATACCTATACCTATACATCTAATAATGACTATATCATTTCTATATATACCTTTTTGCACATTTCACGTGGCTTCTTTTTAATTATACTAACCATATTACATATATATTTATACATTACATATTCATCTAACCCCATATTTTCCCAATTGAAGTCATAGCCCTAAGTGATGCAACCATTGGTGGAGTTGGATGTCATTTATGTACATGGTTAATTTATATCCTTGATGAACTCCCCTTGAATGTGCAACTAATTCCATAGGAAATTCCAAGAGCTACTTTGTGCAACATATTCACCCACTCTTCACTAACACTTATCACTTGAGTCTTACATCATTTTAAAAAAGAAGAAAAAATTGTATATGTGGTTTTCATCCCATAACATCAGCTATATTCCACAATGAACATATGGTTCAATCATAAAGCATTCAACTGATACATAGGTCTCTCCTATAAGTGTTAACAACTCTTTATTGTGAAAAACCTCTAATTTTAGGGAAAATATGAGGTTCTAATTTTAATGTTTTAACGTAACTCTTCCATGTGAACGTGCATTAACTTTGTTGATGCTCAAGCAAGGTTCAGTGACCAATGCAAGTTATGTTTCCAGTTACAAGGATGCACTACCAAATGTCCTAGGATGCACTACGAAATGTCCTAGTTAGGTTAAACTCGATTATTCATCACAAATACCAAACCTTATGGCATGGATACACTCTAGTTGATTCCATATATTTATTGTCCTTGAAACACCAAGTCCTCCTCTATTTAGTTGAGACACACCAAGCAAGATATGCATCTCAACATGGATACCCAAAGCCATCTAATCCTTACCTTGAACACACAAAGCAAGCCATCAATGAAAATAGACTTATAATTTCTCATACAACCAATACCATAACCAACCAATCACTTAACACTACCATTAATTATAACACACAAAAAATGTATGATTGCACTTCCTCAAGTTACAAATCCTTGATTGACATAACTCACAAAATCAACACCATAATTGTATAGATTCTAACCTTTTAAAATAAAAGTTCAACACCTAACACAACACTTCTTCTTCAGTACTCCAACTTTGTTATTATCATCCAAAACCACCATATCCTCCGTGATCGTAGGGATCTTCATATTCATTTATAACCACCCGCTCCCACATGTCTCTCATCAAACCTTATCCATGTCATTCTTCATTCGTGTAGTGTTAATTATTATGAGTGTTAATTGTTATTATCATTGTGCATGAATATATTCATTTCCCTATTTTCTTTAATTCAACCGGGAACTATAAGATATAAATGTCATAAATGTCTTTATGCCTCATGGTCAAGAATATGTTCTATCCCCTTGAAAGTCATAAGTTAAAAACCAACAAAGTAGAAATTCTACATATTGAATAATTAATATTAACATGCTATGACGAGGATCAAAATATACACATCCCATCCCATCCCGTTCATGAGAAAGCTGCTTGCTGAAATCATATGATGAAAGTATCTCACTTTTTACTAACAAATCACAAAGTTCCATCATTCATTCTCCCCTAGTAGCTGGGTCTTGAATCCCCTATCATGACCCTGGAGGGCTTTGACGGATAACAAGATGACACCAAACTATTCTTCACGCATGAATCTTCAAAGTTGGACTCAACCCCTTTCCTTGTATGTGAGTGGTGGCTTTATGGCGTTCTCTTTATTAATCCCAGTTGTTCCTCTTCCTTAAACTTGGCCACAAGCACAAGGACAAATGGTCGATTGGTTGCGGACCTAAAAAGAGTGGAGAAAGTAGGTTCATGCATGAGTATGCCTTTATGCATGACGGTGGTTTGTAGAAATTAAATTAAACCCGAGGTGGTAAGAGGGAATAATGTACATTAATAGAAATTTGGATGTATAATTGTATTACATTAATAGAAATTTGGATGTATAATTGTATTTAATAGAAATTTGGATTTCATTATATGAGCCACCGATAATGATCGCTGTGAGCATATCTATTTTATAAGCAAAAGGTATATTATTTGGGATTGGGGAATTTACTATATTGTTTTTGGAGATTACAATAATGGGCAAATTATCTTGGAACATTAAAACATTTGCCCACTTGCTATACCCCATATGTTTCTTCATTTACTATACCCTAACAAGAAGATACAAGTGTTCCACTCATGCGTAAAATATTGCATGTCGAAAAAATTAGAACAATGCAATAGCCACAAGGGAATCGAGTCCCACTAAATGTAGATTGAGACAAATCTACGTGGAATGGGAAGAAATCATGAGAAAAGGATCATAACATGAATAAGATTGGTTAACTTTAAAAAATCAATCTTATTCAATGTAACTATAAAAGTGGTCCATAATTTTATTGTAATTGTGAAATTGAGCATTTAAATATGTCTCCAAAATCTTTTTATTTTGATATTAAAAATTAAATATACTAAAATAATGTCAGAGAAGATTAGGTTTAGTTATGGTTCCATTCACTGTGTTGAAGGTATACCATTGCATGAATTTTAAGAACCTTATCCTAGTCCCTCTTTCTTTCTTAAATGAAAGTCGAATTCTAATATTGTTATCTATATTTTAAAATAACTAAAATATAAATTAATTCTTATATATGAAAATGATTGATCTATTATAATTATTTTAAAATAAATATATAAAATTACAAAGCGAGTATATATATGAAATGTAATAATAATAATAATAAAATAAAATAGACAAGGTATATTATGAAAACGAAAAAAAAATGTTAAAATTGATAAGAAATATTGTACATATGAAATGATATGTTCATGTAAAATCATATTGAAGGTATAATATATATTTTAAATTCTACAACAAATAAATGTATGTTAAAAATATGGAGGTAAAATTGGAAATGTATATGCTTATAGATAGTCCAAGAGGTGTAAGCATGGGAAAAAGAAATGACTAGCACAAAGGAACATAAAGTAGAGATGATAAATAATGTGTGAATAATAATGTAGGAGATCATCCATATTTGTACAATGTGGAATATCACAGTGGGAAAAAAAACACATAAAATTGAGGAAACAACAAGACGAAGAGATAGATACTTTAGAACATTTACAATTAGTGTGGGTATTACAACATGGATTCAACTCAAATAAACAAACAAATAAAAAGTTTGAAGTTAGAGTGATAAATTTGAGCATGTTGATAATGTAACAAGATGATGAGCTTAGTGAAAAGAGTCGCCTTCACTAAGTGGGCCCGTAGGCTATTTTTGGTGCAAGTCTATTTTTAGACATGTTGACCATATTCTATAAGTTGCAGGATGCTATTTGTGGATGGTTGGTCAAGTTGGAAAAATAGATGGACTTCTATTTTTAGACATATTGGGCGGAATCTATTTTTAGATTGTTAGTCTAAAAATAGATATGTCGAATATTATTAGCTCTTAATAATATTTGGACTCTAAACATTATCTTATTCTCTTGGAGCACTTCAGTTAAGTGCACAGACGTGGCACAGGAGCTGACAGAAGGAATTACATTATTCCTGAGGGTTAACTAGAGCTATTGCATGGAGACTTCAGTTAGAACTCATGTGATAGAGTTTGGTGGAGTTATTGAGGTAGTTGATGGAGTTGTGTTCAGTTTAACTCAGTTAGACACAATTGAGCTAGTTGTATCTAGTCTAACTGACTGATACACTACTGAGAGTGGTGTGAATTAATTATTAATTAATTCACTAAATATTAACTCATTAATCAACTGAAGAATACATCATTTAACTACAGTCCATGGATAGTTCAGTGGAGATCAGTGTGAAAGGGCAAGATAGACTATCAGTTATGACTAAAGTGTTGCATAAGTTTGCACCACACATTGATGGAGATGCCAATGAGGACTGGGTAGTGCAAGCCAGGCGAATTCGAGTTCATTCAAAGCCATTCTTTAGCAGTGATTGTGTAGTAGAGGTAGGCTAGCAAGTGGCAGAGATCGGTGCATGGATTTGCTAGATCGAGACCTGATTAGTGTGTAGCGATTGGATTATATTGAGAGCTTGTGATAAGATTTGTATGAGGATTGTTACATGATCTCTATGACATATATTATATAAACATAGTTGGGGTTTTTAGCTTCAGGCTTTCCCATTAAAACACGGTGATCCGGATTTATGCAGGAACACAACAGAATAAACACATAACCATAAAGATAGAGATGCAGCGGAAATAACACTTCATTTCATTAATATCAAAGAACTGAAATTTGCTTACAGACAAAATGGAAATAAAACTAGCTAGGGCACTGGTAGCTATCTCTGAGAAGAGATGTGGCGGCTACAGGCCTCTGAACTGCTTTACAATGAGGCGCGAGGGCCTAAACATTACATTCTAGCAACG
This sequence comes from Pinus albicaulis, assembly GCA_034641835.2. Taxonomy (NCBI): domain Eukaryota; kingdom Viridiplantae; phylum Streptophyta; class Pinopsida; order Pinales; family Pinaceae; genus Pinus; species Pinus albicaulis. Next base: position 1,254,932,299 of record CM076570.1, read on the forward strand.
GGAGAACCCTAAACATCCCAAAAACCTAACCCTAGGAGATGAAGCGCCTAAACTATGGGCCCCGTTTGGGTAACCGTGTTTCAACTTCCCAGGGACGTAACTTTGGTATACTATCTCCGTTTGACGCACATGATACATCATTAGAAAGCTCTTATCCAAGGACTACAAACTGCTTCTGGGACGAATTTTATTCAAAAATTTTGCTGGCGCTTTCATACCCAAAAAACATTGTTTATGGCCTCAAAACGGCTCCGGAAGTTCATGACCCAAAAAACTGCAAAAAATAGTAAAGGTGCCGAAACCGAAAACCGTAAGAGACAACGGGTGGGGGGCCGTGTGGAATGTAATACCCCCCACCAATATCCACCCGGATCATTCCTCCCCTAGGAAGCAGCCGTCCCCATTGCGTTGTTCTTCCATGAGATGAGGAAATTTCTCACGAACTTGGTCCCCGGTGAACCACTTCTCGGTGCGGTGAGTTGGCCAAATTTTCGACAACCCGATATAGTTGGAATCTTCCGTTGGCGAGTGTTCTTGATTTTCATGTCCATGATACAATCTGTGGTGGCATGTTCCATGCAGTCTGGGTTTAACTCTGTTGGTGTGAGTTGTTCTGCAATGTCCAAGGTGTCCAGTAGAGGTGGGAAGTAAGGACGAAGGCAATCCACATTGAAGACTGGTTGCAGACCAAGGAATGGAGGAATACTAAGCTCGAAGGCATTGTTCCCTACAGCCTTGGTGACAGTGTACGGCCCGTATCGGAGTGGGCAAAGCTTGCGGTGGGGTCCAGTGAGGCACTACTTCTGCAAATGCAGCCATACTTTGTCGCCCACCTGGAAGTTGTGTGGCACCTGGTGTTGATCATGGCGCTGCTTGTACTTCGCATTGGCTCTATCCAATATATCATGAACCTATTGGCGGATGTGTTGAATGCACTCGATGAAGCTACTTGCTTTGTCAAATTCAGACTGGACGTGCGCTGAATCAGCCTGAGCAGCTGCAAATGGCATGGCTACGTCAATGGGACATAGTGCCTGGAATCCCAAGCCCACCTGAAAGGGGCTATGGCCAATTGAACTGTGGAGAGCCCTGTTATAACTATGTTGTACATAAGGGAGGCTCTCGTCCCATGTGCGTGGATGCTTTGAATTGTACATGCACAGAATGTGTACAATCATTCTATTGACGACCTCTGTCTGGCCATCTGTTTGGGGATGGAAAGTTGTGGACTTGGTGAGCTTTGTGTCCATCATTGACCAGAGGCTGGACCAAAATGTGCTGAGGAACCTGCTATCTCAATCTAATATGATAGACTGTGGGATCCCAAAGTGAACCCATACTCGTTCAAAGAAGAGTTTAGCAGTAGCTTCTGCTGTGATATTCTTCTTACAGGCCGCCATAATGGCCATCTTCGAGAATCTATCAACGACCATGAAAACACAATCATTGCCATTCTTAGTAGAGGGCGGGCCCGACATGTAATCCATGGAGATGGATTCCCATGGTCGACTAGGGGTAGGTAGTGGAGTATATAGGCCTTGCTTCTTGATGGTTGGTTTGACAATGGCACAAGCAGTGCAGGATCTGATGTGCTTCTCGACATCCTTTCGAAGGTTCGGCCAATAGAAATACTTCTGTAGTATTGCTACTATTTTCTCGACCCTAAAATGCCCAAGAACTCGAATCGTAGTGTGCTTCCCATATCATCTTGGCACGCTCGCTTGAAGGAACACAGGTGTCGTGTCCCCCGTGACATAAAAGTGCATCTTGGAGGTGAAAATTTGGAACTTGCGTGCCCCCCAAGAGTGCCTTGTAAGTGTGGCCGAATTCTGGGTCACTCTCATAGAGAAGCGGCCAATCAGAAGTCTCGTGCCCACTTTCAGCAGTGATTGTGTAGTAGAGGTAGGCTAGCAAGTGGCAGAGATCGGTGCATGGATTTGCTAGATCGAGACCTGATTAGTGTGTAGCGATTGGATTATATTGAGAGCTTGTGATAAGATTTGTATGAGGATTGTTACATGATCTCTATGACATATATTATATAAACATAGTTGGGGTTTTTAGCTTCAGGCTTTCCCATTAAAACGCGGTTTTCATATGTCTTAATTTTTTATGGTTTCATGTGTGCATGCAATTGATTTTAATTTCCACATGTGATGATCAATGGTGGAATAGATTCTGTATTGTGCATGAAGTTAAAATAGTGTGTGATCGGGAGAATCTTGGATATAACTCATTACTTTTATAATTTTCTACATGGTATCAGAGCGTTGATCATTGGAGAAATTGCAGAATATTGAAACAGTTGAGCTTTTGCTGGCAGAATTCGAATTTGTAGCAGAGTTTTCTTGGTGTTGAAGTTGAGATTACATTGAAATTTCCTTCAACAAATTGTGATTGGAGTATTCCCTTGAGGGCAGCTCAAATTATATTGCGTGGAAGGACAATATGGAGGCAGTGCTGGAGGAAAATGGGTTGAAGGAGTTCATAGATGCAGAAATTCCAAAACCTGCTTCTAGCGATGCTATCGTGCTTGATGCATGGCAAAAGAAGACTGCAAAGTGTCGAAGAATTTTGTTGGAAGGTGTGAAGGATCACATAGTGTCTAGACTTCATGGTAAAGCTTCTCCATTCTTGATGTGGAAAGCATTGACAGACTTGTTCGAAAGAAAGAGTGACCAAAGGAAGTTGGCACTCAAGGATAAACTCAGGAATATAAAAATGGAGAAAGGCGACAATATACCCAAGTACGTCATGAAGTTTTTCTAGTGTAGGGATGAGCTGGGAGGTGTGGGGGTTACTGTAGATGACGAGGACTTGGTGAGCTTGGGTCTCCTTGGGCTTTCGAAGAGTTGGCATTCCTATCAGGACTTTTTCAATGGTCGAGAGAAACTACTAGGATGGGAGTGACTTTGGTCAGATCTTGTGCAGGAGGAGATAAGGCAAAGTACTAGGGATAGATCTTCATCGAAGAATGTAGATGAAGAAAATTGCACTTTGGCTACCAAAGCAAGGAAGGGGAAGGGAACCAAAAATGCTTCTCAATCCAGTGCGAAAGGAAAGAAGCAATACATGTCCAAGGTGAAGTGATTTCACTTTCACTAACACAGACATTACGCCACTAATTGTCCACAAAAGAAGAAAAATAAGCATGCTACTAGATCTGCAACTGGGGAGGCCTTAGCCTTACAGTTTGAGTTGGATTTTTCACTGATCACATGCTTGATCTCAAGTGTGATGGGATCAGTGTGGTTTCTTGAGAATGGTGCGTCTTTCCATATGACCAGAGACAAATATTTGTTTATTGATCTGGATGAGAAAGATCTTGGAGTGCACATCAAGATGGGCGATTATGGTAGATATAATGCAACCGGTATTGGGACCATTTCCTTTGAGAGGGATTCTGGTAAACCCTTCGTATTAAAGGAAGTCATGCATGTTCCAGGATTGAAGAAGAATCTTATCTCTGTGGAAATGTTGGAAGACAAGGGATATGATGTTGTCTTTAGCGAGGGAAAGGCTTTCCTACGTAGTAAGGCAACTGGTGAAACTCGAAGGATAGGGGTTCGAGTTAAGAACCTTTATCAGTTGTAGGTAGATGGCTGCGCAGCAATGGCAGGCAAGGCAGAAGGAGTGGAGATCTGGGATGAGGGCGAGCTGTGGCACAGGAGATTAGGCCACCTTCATCTTGGAGCTTTCAAAATTTTGCAACAGATTTCTACCGGGCTTCCCAGAGGTACACTTGCACAGTCAGATCAGTGCAAGGGATGTACTTTGGGAAATTTTGTGAAAGCCACATTTCACGAGAAGGATAGTCGCGCCATGACGATCCTTGAGAGAATTCACACAGACATGTGTGGACATTTCCAAGTTGCTTGGACAGCAAAGAATAAGTATTATGTGATCTTTGTTGATGACTTTTCTCGGAAGTGCTGGATCTTATTCATGCAGAAGAAGAGCGAGACATTCTCAAAGTTCTGTGAGTTCATGGCACTGGTTGAGAAAGATTCAGGGAAGCAAGTGAAAGCTCTCAGGAGTGACAATGGTGGTGAATTCATCTCTAGCGAATTCAAGGACTTTTGCAGCGCAGAAGGAATTTGAAGAGAGCTCATAGCACTTCATAACCCACAGCAGAATGGTGTCATGGAGTGAAAGAACAGAACAATCGTGGGTGCTACACGAGTGATGTTACATGATCAAGGCCTTCCCATACACTTGTGGGCTGAGGCATGCAACATTGTGGTTTATGTGCAAAACCGTTGTCCTCATAGGATACTTGGTGTGAGTACACTCGAGGAATCGTTTTCTGGTAAGAGGCCTAATATTTATCATTTGAAGATTTTTGGCTCACTTTTTTACATTCATGTGACGAAGGATGCCAGGAAGAAGCTGGAGCTGACCACAGAGGTTGGGATATTTTTGGGGTACACATAAGCACCCCACAACTATCGTGTGTATTTTCCATACATTCGGAAGACTGTTGTGCAACGGGATATCAAATTTCATGAGGAGAAAGCCATGAAGTGTTCGCTTGAGAGCGAACCACACTTGCATGCAGATGAGGAGCTATGAGTTCCTAAGGATGAGCCTCAAGATGTCGATCAGCCACAAGAGGAGGGTCATGGAGTGGAAGTAACCAATCATGCAGCACTAACCATCAGAGGGTGGAAGCACACTATAGAAGTTGAGTGATTGAATCAAGATGCAACACAGAATGTAGGAGCCCCTACATCACAGCGCAGACAGAGACAGTCACCTAACCGATATACTCAATACATGGCTGTTATGAGCAAGTGTATCATGATAGAACCATCTTCTTTCCAGGAAGCTATGGAGGACCCTGCTAGGGTCCCGTGATTTGGCCGATTGGTTAGCCAAATGACAATGTAACATCAAACCAAGCTTTGGAGCCCAAGGACCTAGCCTTCCTGGACTCAGAGACGGCTCTCTCTATTATATGCAAAAGATGTCGGTGTGTTTACTTGCAGTGTTTTGATATTAGGCTAGTTATGAGGTGTGTTTTTGGTTTTTTTAGTTTTTAAGTTTGTGAGGGATGAAACTGATCAAATACATAAACTGGATAACAAGCTGTAGATAAATTGGGCTATGGGATCAAACAGGTCAAGGAAGCTTATGAGGTGATGATGTAAAGCTGCTGTAGGGCCGATTTGATTCACGGTAGAAGGGATCTCTGGGAAAAATGGATTAAATGGACAATAAGTTGGTGAAAGACAAGGGATTTCAAGTGTGACTAGTTAATAGCAGACATGAACATGTAATAGCAAGCCATTAATCATGCTAAGTATAACTATAAGCTAATCAATACATAGAAATCAAACATTCCAGCCATACATAGAGGTATAAGACCCTCTAACTTCGGGAAAAGGCTATCAGACTTTGGGGAAAACACATGAGACAAACTAACAACTCATAAACTATGCCGGAACGCCTAAACATAGTCTCTAAGTCATTGGGCACTTGGAAAAATAATTTTTCATAGTTTTAGGCAAAGGGCTAGATCGGGACTAGGCCTCCTTGGTTCAACAAAATGATCAACAAATCAGTCAAAGAGAAATTTTTATGGACAGAACTATGGGCAGCTGATAGGTAGGTAGGGCAAACCATACATCCTACTCAACATACATGGAACTGATGAATAAAACTTAGCAACAATACCTTAGGTTACTAAAGAGCAGCTAAGAATTCTTTAGCATAACTAAGGGAGAAGAAAACATCAAGCTATGAAGATTCAGGGATTTTGAGGTGCCTCCATGGGCATATCTCAAAGTCAATCTTTACTGATCTATAGCAGCAAGAAATATGAATTATGAGTGAAAATTAGAAGACAAAACACATTAAGAAGCACTATACCATTCTACCATGTCAAGGAATCCATCAACAAGCCTTCAGCATTCCTCAAAAGCATCCAAGAGGCAGTCCAAAAATCATAACTCAAGTGTATTCTTCAAAGCTCATATGACCAATGCATTAATTCTTCTCTCAAGTTCAGCCTCCGATTTACAATGAGAACCATGGGATAAATAGGCTAGAGGGAGGAAAACCTCATGGAGCAACTAGCTATCCCATTGGCCAAGTCAAAATATCTAAACTTGTCCTTGAGGCTTTGCAAAGCCCAAGGCACAAAATATCCCATAAAATATCTAAAAAACTGCTAAAAATGGAAATTATATTGACTTTACATGATTTCCCAATGATAAAAATATCTTAACGCACATTTGGGAAAAGCAGATTTTTGGAGTTCAAAAATTACAAAAATACTTCATATTTATGCCTGGAAAAGGTCCCCTGACTTACTGGATGCAAATGGCAGCCTTCCCGATGTCGAAATGAGGCTCATGATGGCTCGTTGGAAAGCTCTCTGTGTCTTCTTTCCGATGCAAGTAAAATCACCTCAATCTGATCTCTGAAAGTCCCTCAAAACTGTACCTTTGTGCAAAAACCCAGAAAATAGCAGACTGCTGATATGGCGGGCAGAATGTGCAAAAAGAGGGTGTTTTTCGCCAATTTGAGGGGGCGAATGATCTTCAAATGCCCTGAAAATCGCTGGAGACCTGCTCATGGAATTATGGCATCTACTGGCATCATCCTTCTCCCTTGACAAATCCTCAAACTGAAATGGCGCATTTATGAGTTTTTGACTAAAAACCCAAAAAATGCCAAAAAACAAAAAGTTGCCAAAATAGGCCCAAAATCGGCATGTATGACCCTCAAGGGTCCATAACAACATGCTCCGAAGCTGATGCCAAAACATCAAGGGTTGATATGCTTTTCCCCTCTTTTCGTGCATGGCCCTTTCCCTTTGCCTTCTTCATTACTTGTCATGTTGCTGCTTCTGCTCTGTTTCACCTTCACTATCCATCATTGTTTCAAACAAGGTAAAATGGTTTCATATGCTGTGTGAGATGCCCTCCTTGCTATTAGGTTTTTACCTCTTCCCAAAACACCATTTTTCCTTCCTGTGTATATCACTGAAAAGGTAGAGTCAGCAACCATCACATAGTCAGCAAAAGGAATAAACACAGTCAAAAAGGTCACTATGTTATAGGGAGAGTCATCAAACTTTTTGTGTTGATGTGAGCACAACAACCCTGTGGCAGTTAGACAACAAAACTCCTTACGATCAACACGCTACTCTTGTTTTGCTATTTATCACAAAGCTTTTGACAACACCTCCAAACTGAAAAGATAACTTTACTTACTGACCCTACTTCACAAAATGAAAAAGAAAACACTGTTTTCTGCCCTTTTTAAACATTCAACAAGCCATTACCCTTCTATCACTACTTGGGAGGCATCTTGACTTGGATGTGCTTCTAAAAAAACCAAAACTGCCTCAAGAGTTTTTGAAATGTGTTCTTTAATCAAAACTATATCTCAGCTGTCAATCATTGTTTGATAGGGCAGAAATGGTTTGAAATGCTATGTGAGAAGCTCTCTTTGGTGTTAGGTCTCTGCTCCTTCAAAAACCTTGTTTTTTCCTCCCTTTGTAAGCCAAACAACAAATATTATAATGAACACACAGTCAAACAAAGTGTATACACAGTCATAAGATTACTGTGTTAGTGCAAGGTGCCATCGCTCTACGTGTTTTGAGGATAATAAAATAGCCTTGTAGCAAGCAAAAATCCCTCCCAATCAAGATACTACCCCTGTATTCACCAATCTTCACCCATAATTTTGTCAATACCTCCAAATGGCAACTTTCAGCTTCCTATATTAAAATTTGTTTATGGTCGAAAAGGTAGTCTTGATTTTTCTCTTCACCACACCAATGAAAACTTTGAAAAATGACCTAAAGGATATATGGATGATTACTGCAGTTGGAAATAGGGCCACTGTTTCAATTTTTTTAAACACTGAGTTTCTGCTTAAAACACAGTGCCTTTCATCTCTTATCATTTCTTTGAGGGCAGTTTACTTGGCTTTTTTACCTCAATATAAACTTACCATCTTTATTGTTTCACCTGTAGCCAACATAAAACACTCCAAATCTTGATCCTTAAACAAAACTACAAACCCTTCCAAGCACTACTTTCTTCACTGCAAATGATGACAGAGGTTGGCTTCGTTTTTTCATAGTAGGGTTAGTTTCACACTTTTTATGAGCCTTTCACTATTGTGTATTTTGGACCTGCAGGTGTATGTTGATGCATTGTTGTGAGGGCAGTTTATAGGCTCTTTGAAGCTAGAACCAACCCTTCACTCTCAACCAACTATAATTCTCCTTCAAAACATTCTCTTAAGAAACTTGACCTACACCTTTCAATATTGCTTTACCCTTTAGAAATTTGACAATCATAAATGAGGCATCATAGAATACCTTGAAAATTTGATGGCATTCATTACTGACAAGTTTGAGCAGCTTTGGAAATAGATTTGGAAGGTTTTTAGGTAATTTTTTGACCATTTCTACAGGAGTGCCGCAGGCTGCTACAGGCACGTCGCGCCTTAGTTATGGCCCTTTGTATTTTTCGCTCCAGGCACGTCGCGCACTTTTCCAGGCGAGTCGCGCAAGTTTGCAGTTCATTTGGAGGGCCTTCCCGGTGTCGGAATTGGGCGCGATATGGCTCGTTGGAAAGCTGTGGAAGTCTAATTTCCAGAAAAACTTGAATTTTGTCATTTGGTGTCCATTTGATCCTTCAAAAATTGATTTTCCCAACAATGGTCAAAACTGGTAAATCCTGGTGCAGAAATGCATCGAGCTGTTTGTAGACCATTTGTGAATGCCTTCCCGGTGTCGGAATTGGGCACGAGATGGCTCGTTCGAAAGATGTGGAAGTATTCTTTCCATAAAAACTTGAATTTTTTCATTTGGTGTCCATTTGAGCCTTCAAAAACTGACTGTCCCATCACTGGTCAAAAATGGTGTATGCTGGTGCAGAAAAACATAGCGTTGATTGCAGGCTACTTTTGGATGCCTTCCTTTTGTCGGAATTTGGCCCGAGATGGCTCATCGGAAAGCTATGGAAGTCTGATTTCCATAGAAACTTGAATTTTTTCATTTGAAGTCCAATTGAGCCTTCAAAAACTGACTGTCCCATCACTGGTCAAAAATGGTGTATCCTAGTGCAGAAGTTCTCCCGTGACATCTGTATTTTTCATGTTCCTCACAAACCATGATACCTGTGTAGAAAATGAAGGATATTTTTATTTTTGAACCTATGAGGGACAAAAACCTCTCTCAATTTTGTAAATTTCATCTCTGTTTGATCAGAAAATCATTTTGAAATAAACTGCCCGGGTGCTCCTTAACCCTAATTTCACTGTGGCAGAGGTATGATGATTCAACAGCCATGCAAATTTTACTATCCTTTGGTATTTGTTGAGATGAAATATTTGAGCCTCTTTTTGACTGTGGGTACACTACTTCAGTGGCATTCACTTAAACTCTTTCATCATCTGTCTATACTCGAGGGCGCTTCTTCTAACACTTTTCATCTGCTCAAAATATACCAGCAAGGTATCTTTGACTTTGTTATAGGAGCAGACTTTCTTTGGAAAACCAACTGTACTTTGCTTTCTTTTCCACTGTGATGAGTTGTTTGAAGGCATTCTCTTATGAGCAGGAGGATGAGTGTCCTTTACTTTGTTTAGTAAGGATGGCCTTTTTGACAAATGCTTGGCTTCCTTTTGACCAATCAGTTTTCAACAACACTAAATGCCTTGGCCATCTGCTCATAAATGGAGGAGGCTCTTCATCAGGTAAGGTATCTGAAGGTTTTTTGAAAACTATGTCTGACACATCCTTTCTCTGAAGGTGATGGTAAATAAACCACTTGAAAAACATCAATCTTGGCATCTTTACCTGCAAGCATCACTGTATTTCAGAAGAAACCCTAGCCACAGTGACACTGTTCCTCTGCACTATTCTAAGGGTGACTGAGATATTTATCATTTGGCTTGTTCATCTCACGATAGATTACTTGACAAATAACCTTTGTGACTATGAAGGTCAGTGCTCTTTTGAAAAACCAAGAACTTTCCTCCTGCCTGTGTAATGGCATTTTGTCAGCATTTACTCTATTTAATCTTGTGGATAAATAGGCTTCTTATGATTGGAATGTTTTACTGATGGCAGGCCTTTCTAAAGTTCAATAATTCACATGACTTGAAAGTTTCATATGATCTCCTTTATCAGACCAGACTCTCTTTCCTAGCATACTCCAAACTCTGTTCCTGTTATGACCATCACTCAAAATCATAAAACCTGGAGACATTGTTCCACTGTTCAAAACAAAGCAAACCTGGACCTTTGCAATCTTCCAAGTCAATATTGGCCAGCGCCCTCTGCTTGTGGATGAAGGAGGTGCCCTAACCCTATGCTTGTAAATGAAGGAGGTTCTGGGTCTTGACAATTTACCAGTTTGCTGAGACAGTGGTATCCCTTTCTTCCTGTGATTTTCATGCTGGAAAGAGTTGTAAAGTCCAGATGAGTAGCTTTCTATTTTGCAGACATATCTAAATGCTCAAGTTACATTTAGAAGCAACTGTTCCTCTAACTGTAAACTCAAACATTTACTCCATGAGATGAAATTGTCTTTCCTGCCTTTGTAGAAAACATAGAACACTGTGAAAAACCTAATAGTCAGCTTGAGATTGGGTTTTATGCAGTGCTGAGATCTAGGGGTGTGAGTGGCGCGACTTAGGGCTGTTCGTCAAACTAATTTTGCAAAGTAGGAGGTCAGTCATGGTTGGTCTGTTGCAGATGGAGGCTTTTTGGCTTTTTGATGACTGCCAAGGGTGAAATGTCTTAAAGCGCCACTTCCTAACATAGGGGAGACTTTTGAAACAGATGTGGATTTGCCTTTTAAAACTGATGGGCAGACCAATAAGGCTGGAGCTAGATAGGATTGTGATATGAGGTTTTGATTTCGACATGGGCGAACAGAAAAGGTAGAAGGGTGAAAAAAGTTTTAGGATGGTTTTCTTGATGACATATTGACATAAGGAAATCAGTTTCTAGAAAACTCAGCTGTAGATATAGTCATCACTAACAGGTAAAAAATACTGATGGCTAATAGTGGCTCCATTTGGGGAGGGCAGCTCCTCGTCAGGAGGTGTCCAGAATTCAGATCTTTGGCTTATGAGGACCAGTGCCTTATCCATTGGTGCAAAATTTTACCCTTCTCTTGATGTTATTTATGAAAAGTGACAGCATAGTTAACATCAATGATACTTCTACCTACCCCACTATCTTTCCTATTTTTTCTTTTCTTTGGCGCATTTGAACTAGCAGCCTTTTGACAATGCATATTTTTCTTTTTGCAAAATGAACTTATCTATTTCTACTCTTATATCTGCCGGGAGTTCAGATTAAGCTGATGAACTCCTTCATTTCTCTACCTAAAACTAGATCGACTGTCAAGATTAAGCAGTTTGACAGGATTTCATTCTCTAATCTACAACATGAAATTTAAAAATGATCAAATCAGGATTAAGCAGTCTGATTTGTCATGCATTTGCGGCATAAAAGACAAGCTGCACACAAATGTTATTCTACAATAAAAGGAAAATAGACAAGCGGGGCTAAGATGTACAATGTGTTTTTCATCCCTCGCTTCTCTCTTTGGTTCTGTTTTAGGCATGTGGAACCAGAATCTCTCCCTAATCTAAGCTCTGTGATAAGTCAATCTTACACAATGTTGACTATCTTTGCACTCACTAACTTATCAAACAATAAATCTAAACATGCTCAGCTATGATTAGGCTAGATAGCTGAACAAGACATTGAAGTACTAGTAGCGGCATTTAGACTTGCTCGCTTTCCGAAGGACTATTTTTTGGAACATGGGGCTTTACTACTGCTTTTTAGAAACTGCCCTCTTTTTCTACTTTTCACTGTTTTTTGTATTTTCTGCTTTTTCACTTTTTCTTCAAACAAACTACAAATGAAAAGGTGCTCATAGGCTAAGCTTATTTTCTATTGTTGTCTTTCTATCCTAATCTAATCTGTACACAATAGACATTTGTTTGGTGAACTCTGTTTTCCAATGCAACCAGTCAAGTAGATGCTCACATGGGTGCTTCTGGTTTAGTTCTTTCATGATGTTGAAATAATGAAAAGGCCACTCCCATTTGGTTTGTTTCTGGACAGTAGAGCTTAAGTTTTTTCTCATTCTTGGTATCAATTTGTTTATGATAGAACCCACTACCCCTACATATTTCTCAAGGAAAACAACAAATAGATCTTGGAATAATACCTGATCTAGAGGTTTTGAGATATAGGCTTCATTCAGGACTACTCTTTCTTCCACTTGGCTATATTTGGGACCCCCCTGGTAAAGCAACTCTTCCTCATGATCACTCGAACTGTTAGACTCATTATGTATTGCAGTGTATTTTTCTTTCCAAGCTGATGTGTTCTGATTAAGTGGACTGAAAACTGTGTGAAGGTCATCAGGTTGATGAACAAGGATACACTTTGACAATAAATTATCTTGAAAGGACAGTGTGACAACTCCCATATGTTTATTAACCTCTACTTCTTCATCTGCAATTTGTAACTCAATGGAACTTGGTGGCTGCAAATCTGGAGTTAAGGAAGATTCCATGTCCAAAATGATTTCTTCAACTATTTCAGGAAAAGGCTTCTCATTTACAACCTGCTTGAGGATTTCATCATCTTCCTCAAACTCATCATCAAAGCTGAAAAACTATTGATTTCCAATCATATGCATGTTATCTCTGACGGGCTGAAGTGAAGTAGAGCAAAGAGTCCGAGACTCTTCACTTACTTCTAAACTCTCAAGGTTCTCCTCATGAGTGTCATAGATGACCGGTAATGGCTGCTTACTTTTCTCAAATTTATGAAACTGAGCTTCCTCCCAAAAATCAAAAAATGAGTTTTCTGCAAAGTTAGCTTCTGTTTGGAAATCATCATCATAATCAAAATATTGATCAAACCTTGGAAAATCATCATTATAATTAATCTCATCAACCATGCATATTGGACTATCAGATTTCTTTTCTTCAAATTGATTTACAAATTTACTTTTTGACTTGTGATATGCAAGATAAACAGGAGAAAGATTAGAAAAGTTGTGGTTATGTGAAGATTCAGAGGCTGTCTGTATGTTTATAAGTTGATCTATTTCCTCTTCAGTTAAAAAGGGAGGCATTTTCCTCTCTCCACAACAATCCTCTTTCTCTTGGGAAATCTGATTTAAAGGATGAATGTCTTTTTGGGCTTCACCTATGAGAGATGATGAATCATCACTCATGTCCTTAGAGAGATCCTGTGTGTTCTCTTTCATTTCTTGCTTGTTTTTATCTTCAACCAATTCTTTGTGATGTTGAGGATAGTTATCATGTAATTCATGATTTTTTTCTGATAGATGTTCAGGGGGCCAATTTTCTTTTATGAACTCAAATGACTCCCAGCATAAAGGTAGAGATCCTACAGGTTTTGCTTTATCTTCTATCTTAGATTTGAATTCCTCTTCAATCAGCTCTGCTTGATTTAGGTGAGAGTTAACTTGAGCAGGGTTTTCCTGAATAATTGTCGAGAGATCTTTAAGATGCAAATTTTCTTTCAAAGTCTGGAATGATTTAAAGCATAAGGGTATAGATCCTAAAGGTTTTGATTCTTCTTCCATTTCAGAATCTGTGATTTCAAAATGGCTGATAGTGTCTTTAGAGCATTCCTCTAGGTTCTTTATTAGGCCTAAACATTTTTCCTGACTTGAGTCAAAGGAATACAGGTTTTTGTAGGGTTGAGTTACTTCTAGTCTTAGGTTTTCCATGACTTCTTTAGGCATGAGGTTATGGGAGGCACCAGAATCTAACATGGCATTATGTAATATCTTGTCCCGTATGTTTAGGCTTACATAGGAAGGGGAAACAAATCCTTCTTGATATTGACCTTCTATTTTCGGGCCGGATAAGAGCTCGGGTTTGTTTTCAGTTAGATTTAAAGTATTTGCCTTGCTCCCTATGTCAAAAACTTTGAAAATTTGAGATCTATACCTATCTACAGTTATTAGCTCAGTAAGGGGTATGGTAATTTTTATTTCGGAAACTTCCCTTTCGAAACTAAAAGGAGTTTGTAGTTTGGGCAGATTTGTTTCAGCTTTTTCGGACATGACCTTTTCTATGCTCTTAATTTGTTGATTCTGGTTTGAGACCTTGTTTGACACAGTCGCCTCGGGAGTCTTTGTGGAGGTACTAGGAGTATCCGAGCTAAGACTTGTTTGAATATCTTTATCTTTGTTTTGGTCAATTTTCTTAGCCATAATTTTGTTGCTATCCGTGGCTTTTTTAAGGATGGTGTCAGAGGTTTTAGCAGTGTCAGGGCTACTCTTCTTGGAGTGGTCTTGGTTTTTTCTGCTTCTAAGGTTATACTGCCTATGAGCTTCTATAATGGCATTCTGAAAATCTATGGCAGGATCTTCGAGATCTTCATAGTCGGTTTCGTCTTGACTTGGGGAGCATAACTCTTGCTCTTCTGCTGTGAGGTAAACCTTACTCTCGTTATCAAAACCTATGAGTTTCCAATGATTTTCATCAATGGGTGCGGTATCCTTATTCTCTTCATCAACATAATTCTTACTGAAGGATGGTCTGATTTGCTGATCATTTCCTCTTGGTTTATTTTGAGACTGATCTTTTCTAAAGCCTTGTTTCTGGTTTTGAGGGTTTGGTTGGTTGTCCCTAGGAGGCGCTTTTTCACTCATTTTTTCCCACATCATTTTCATGGATTTTATCAGGCCATCTATTCTAGGATCTAGGGAAGGAGATGAAGTGGAGACCTTATCTCTATATGGGACTTTTCCTTCTAATCTAGTCCTGGCTCTTTTTTCTGCTAAGTTGGCTTATGTTTTTATGGCTATTTGTTGCATTTCCTCTAGGGTAGGGGGATCCTTGTCTCTCAGATGATATGTCATGTCTGGATCAAAACCCTCGGGGAATTTTTCCAAGATTAAACCGAGTGGGGGTTTGAAGTGAGGTGGAAGGGCGTTATACAGATTGTTTAACCTAGTGCAGTATGCCTCGACACTTTCCCCATTTTCTTGTTTTAGGTTGTTATATTCTGACAGGATTTGAATAGGGTTCCTTCGGACTTCCCACTTGTTCGTGAAGACTTGGCAGAGTTCTAGGATGTTGTGGATGATGTTTGGAGTTAAGCTTTTGAACCATGTTTTGGGTTCACCACCAAGACTTTGTGCGAATATTCTCATTCTGACGGTCTCGTCTTGTACTTCCATGTATTCAAAAGCATCACTAATCCTACTTACATGCTATTGAGCTGTGGTGGTGTCTTCTCCAGTAAAGTGTGGGATTTTGTCTTGATATTTATTTGGGAGAGGAGCCAAGGGCGGTGGCAACACCAAAGGTGCGTACCAGGCTGCCATGACTGGAGCTAATGGATAATATACAAGATGAGGACTAGTAGGCTGAGATGAAGTGGTTTGAACAGTGGTGGCTTGACCGGGTGTGGCAGATGAACTTGGACTAGCGATCTGGTTTTGAGCAGATCTGGGATGATAGGAACCAA
Source organism: Pinus albicaulis (assembly GCA_034641835.2). Classification (NCBI taxonomy): domain Eukaryota; kingdom Viridiplantae; phylum Streptophyta; class Pinopsida; order Pinales; family Pinaceae; genus Pinus; species Pinus albicaulis. Next base: position 1,254,947,813 of record CM076570.1, read on the forward strand.
ATTGATAAAGAAGCTGGAAATCAGGAGGAGTGGAAGGTGAAGCTTCTCTACTAGGATTCTGTGGTGGGTTTAGGGGTTTAAGATCGTCAAAGTTTATCTTACTATATGATTTGCTTCTGGGAAGAGTTTGTGATGACTCTAGTTCCAAAGGCGAATCTAGTAGGATAGTGCGATGTTTAGGTACAGATCTTGTTTTACGGATGGATCTATCAGAAGCTAGATGATCAGTTTCGGAAGCTTGCCACAGAATCTTCTCTGGGTCATCTACTATGATAGGGGGATTTGGGTCTGGATGAGCTCTGGTATTGATTCTTCGTGAAGCCAGATTTTAGATCCAGAGCTTAAAGAGAATGGTATTGGTGAATGTTTTGGATGAGTGATTTTTTCTGAGGTTATGCTAAGGTGAAGGATGGTCAAAAATGAATGGATTAGTGGAGTCGCCAGGTGGAACTGGGTTGTTGTTGTGAAGATAGCTATGGTCCACCACCAGTAACTAATCTGAGAGTGTTTTTGGATTTTCTGAGTTTTATGTGCAGCCTATGGTTCAAAGTATCCTAGACTTGTTTCAACACTTTGCTAGGGTGATGAGAACAAAAAGAGTTTACTCTAAATGAGTCTATGGACTGCTTGCTTGTTTATGGTACCTAAAGGACCAAAGAGTTTATAGGAGTTTGCCAAACTGTCATGTACTCAGTGTCCCACCATCTCCCGCTATGTTAGTGAGCGATGGGATAGGTCTATCGGATAGTAGCCTAGAGTTTTGGAAAATAGTAAGGCTTACTAGAAGTTAGTGGAGTCGCCAGGTGGATTTTTTAGTTTGTTTTGAGATGTACTTGTATGGTCCACCACCAATATTGTCAAAAGCCAATCTAAAGGAGTGTTTTTGGGTTTTTTGAGTTTTATGTGCCTACAAGGTTTGGAAGAGCTTTCTATAACTGACTCATCATTTTGCTAAGATGGTGAAGGAGCTATTTTCTACTCTTCAGACAATCTCTAAGTTTACTAAGCTTGATTGAGACTTCGGGAGTTACTAAGTTGTACTTAGATTGTCACTAACTCGGAAGGTCCTACTGTGAGTGTCACTATGTTAGTGAGCAGTGGGATAAGTCAATCAGATATTATTCTTAAAAAGTCTCTAAAGATGAGGGAAACTAAGTTTTTAAATCACTCAGAGTCCCACCGTGATCGCCATTATGTTAGTGTGGCGATGAGGTGGCTGAATTGTGGGTATGCTTAGTTTCAAAAAGGGGCTTTCCGTGAGTCTTGCAAGATATTCAGATTAAAATAAACTTAGAAAAGTCCCACCGTGATCGCTATTATGTTAGGGTGGCGATGAGGTGGCTAAAATCAGATGGTATTCTAAAATTTAGCAAGGTAGTAAGGCCTACTGGAGGCTAGTGGAGTCGCCAGGTGGATTTTTAGTTGTTTTGAGGTATATGTGTATGGTCCACCACCAGTACTTGACAAAAACCAATCTAAGGGAGTTTTTTGTGGTTTTTTCTGAGTTTTATGTGCAGCCTAGGATGTAAGAGTGTTATAAACCTGATTCATCACTTTGCTAAGATGGTGAAACAGAGATTTTACACTAAATGATTCTAGAGGCTGATGGTTTAAGTTAAAAGTTGAAGGACTAAGGAGCCTATAAAAGTTTGCTAGACTGTCATGTACTCAATAAGTCCCACCGTGATCGCCATTATGTTAGGGTCCCGTGATTTGGCCGATTGGTTAGCCAAATGACGATGTAACATCAAAACAAGCTTTGGAGCCCAAGGACCTAGCCTTCCTGGACTCAGAGAGGGCTCTCTCTATTATATGCAAAAGATGTCGGTGTGTTTACTTGCGGTGTTTTGATATTAGGCTAGTTATGAGGTGTGTTTTTGGTTTTTTTAGTTTTTAAGTTTGTGAGGGATGAAACTGATCAAATACATAAACTGGATAACAAGATGTAGATAAATTGGGCTATGGGGTCAAACAGGTCAAGGAAGCTTATGTGGTGATGATGTAAAGCTGCTGTAGGGCCGATTTGATTCACGGTAGAAGGGATCTCTGGGCAAAATGGATTAAATGGACAATAAGTTGGTGAAAGACAAGGGATTTCAAGTGTGACTAGTTAATAGCAAACATGAACATGTAATAGCAAGCCATTAATCATGCTAAGTATAACTATAAGCTAATCAATACATAGAAATCAAACATTCCAGCCATACATAGAGGTATAAGATCCTCTAACTTCGGGAAAAGGCTATCAGACTTTGGGGAAAACACATGAGACAAACTAACAACTCATAAACTATGCCGGAACGCCTAAACATAGTCTCTAAGTCATTGGGCACTTGGAAAAATAAGTTTTCATAGTTTTAGGCAAAGGGCTAGATCGAGACTAGGCCTCCTTGGTTCAACAAGATGATCAACAAATCAGTCAAAGAGAAAGTTTTATGGATAGAACTATGGGCAGCTGATAGGTAGGTAGGGAAAACCATACATCCTACTCAACATACATAGAACTTATGAATAAAACTTAGCAACAATACCTTAAGTTACTAAAGAGCAGCTAAGAATTCTTTAGCATAACTAAGGGAGAAGAAAACATCAAGCTATGAAGATTCAGGGATTTTGAGGTGCCTCCTTGGGCATATCTCAAAATCAATCTTTACTGATCTATAGCAGCAAGAAATATGAATTATGAGTGAAAACTAGAAGACAAAACACATTAAGAAGCACTATACCATTCTATCATGTCAAGGAATCCATCAACAATCCTTCATCATTCCTCAAAAGCATCCAAGAGGCGGTCCAAAAATCATAACTCAAGTGTATTCTTCAAAGCTCATATGACCAATGTATTAATTCTTCTCTCAAGTTCAGCCTCTGATTTACAATGAGAACCATGGAATAAATAGGCTTGAGGGAGGAAAACCTCATGGAGCAACTAACTATCCCATTGGCCAAGTCAAAATATCTAAACTTGTCCTTGAGGCTTTGCAAAGCCCAAGGCACAAAATATCCCATAAAATATCTAACAAACTGCTAAAAACGGAAATTATATTGACTTTACATGATTTCCCAATGATAAAAATAGCTTAACGCACATTTGGGAAAAGCAGATTTTTGGAGTTCAAAAATTACAAAAATACTTCATATTTATGCCTGGAAAAGGTCCCCTGACTTGCTGGATGCAAATGGCAGCCT